>AZIM01000772.1:174510-184982 GCA_000516915.1 Ophiophagus hannah
ACATCAAGAAATTACAGCTTCCTGCAATAACACCAATGGAACTGCAAAAAAACTGTGCTACTCAGAACATCGTATATTTTAAAAAGATATTTGGTTGATACCTAGGACACTGGCAGCAACCCGTATCAATCATTAGCACCAGTCACTGGTATTTATGATACATTTTTAAAGGTTCAATTGACTGAGTTTCATGTTTAATGAATAAAAGAGATGACAATAATAATAGATGTCTGCTCACGGAGTACATAAACATTCAAAATTAGAACACTGTCTACAAAAGCTTATGTCAGTTCTCTGCCATATAGTTTTCTAAATAAGAGGTACATTATATAAAAATTATAGTAAGGAAACAATTTGCTTTATTTTAGGATACTCTTACAAGAGAAGAAGAACTGTTTGCTTATGCAGTTGGAAGAAGCAACTCGTTTAAGTTCCTATTTATGCTCACAATTGAAAAGGTTAGTATATTAGAGAGATTGACTAGCATGTTAGAAGGAAATAATAAGGATCAACCAATATAATTAATTTCTCATTGTTTCTAAAAATACTTCAGTTTACCCCAGCAGGATAGAATGTAGAATTATCCATTGTGTCATATTGTCCTTTATCTTCCTAATCTTAACTTGTTGGCCCTCCTGAGTTTCAGTGGAAATAAAATACTTTTGTTAGTTTAATATGTACAGGTAGTCCTTGACTTATGATCACAATTGAGTGCAAAATTTATGTTGTTAAGTGACACATTTGTTATGTGAGTTTGCCCCATTTTACAACTTTTCTTGCTACAGTTATTAAGTGAATCACTGCAGTTGATAAATTAGTAACCTGATTGTTAAGTGAATCTGGCTTCCCCACTGACTTTGCTTGTCAGAAGTTGCAAAAGGTGATCACATGATCCTGGGACTAGAAGAGGTCATAAATATGAACCAATTGCCAAGCATCTTAATTTTGATCACATGATCATGGGTATGCTGCAGTGGTGTAACTTTGAATGGTCACTAAACAAATTGCTGCAAGTCAAGGACTACATGTATATGTTGAAGGGGCAGATCATAAAAATGAAAGACATTGCACTAACAGTAGATTTTTACATATGGAGAGTCTGTAGGATCTGAATATTATGGTTGTTCAAGTATTTCTACATCCCCCTTTCCCAAAAATAGAACTAAATGTTGCTTTCGTTACATTGGTTCCTTTTCATCTCCCAATTTACTGCTATAACCTGTGTAATAGCTTATTCCGTCCAGTTATTTCATGTCTGCCTTTTTGCTAGCTGTTCATTTATTATTTGGTAATTATTTTTAATGTATCTAGACTTTAAATTGTGCAAGGCATTAAAAATGCTTTACCTAGTGGGCAAGCATAAGAAATATCCTACCCCTCCCCAAATTGTAGAAGCAGATGTGGTCTGTAGATTCTGGGAACAGTTTTCAAAACAGCCTTGTGAGCTTTCCATGGATATATAGCTCCTTCAGCATTTCAGGGAAGTATGCTTCACTAGTCTGTCACCTTGCAAATCATAATTTCTGAATTCTTGCCTAGCTTTCCCTTTTTTAAAAATATCTATTAATATTAATATATATTTAGATACATAGATGAACTTCATTCATTTATTCATTTCTGGGTTTGTAATGTTTTTTCTAGGCCAGGATTTATTGCCTCAGTGCTATACTTTCAGAAATATATTGGCTGCTAAAGTGTGATTTTTTCCAGATCGAAAGGACCCTGTTCAAACTCTCTTACATAGTTTACAAATTATTATATGTTCTGTCTTCTACATTGATCATAACGAACACTTTCTCTTGGGTCAGTAATTACTTATTTGCTATGAAGGAAATAGTCCTCCTTAATATTTCTTCTTAATATTATGAGTTGTTTAACTGTGTTACCTTCTTACCTGTATACAAATTTACCACCTGATATTTGGAATCATTCCACAAGACCTATGGTAAGTGTTCGCTTAAGTAGAGATTTGATCCACATCTTCTACATTTCTTAAATATTATGGTGTGTAAGGCATTAGAATGTTGCTTCTCAGCCTTAGCAACTTTAAGATGAGTGGACTTCAGCAACGGGAGTGCTGGTTGGGGAATTCTTGCTGCGGAATTCTAGGAGTTGAAGTCCACCTGCCTTAAAGTTGCCAAGATTGAGAAACACTGTATTAGAAGGACTTTGTGACATGTGCTGCCATAAGCAAAGTTTGAAGTAGCCACTTCATCTGGATGGCTCAGTGCACTTATTTCACTATGAGAGATACTATACCTGTGCATATATTACTCTGCCTGTACATACATGCAAAAAATCCAAGAAGACCTTGTAGAAAGAACTATGCTATCCCTTTCAAAGAGCACGAGTACTTTGGTGCTTATATGAATCTAGACCTTTTAGGTAGGACCATCTGGATATGTAGATTAAAATTGATGCCATCTTTGCTCTACTTTTTTGTGCAGTTTTTGCTTTAATCACTTCATGATAGCACAGCCTCTTGCAACAATCATGTCAGATGGCTTTTCTCCAATATGTATGATGCATAGATAAAATGAGGAATAAGAACAACTTTTTGTACCTGCTTCCTTGAGTGGGCATGTGTGCTGTTGCTAGCCAACCTTGTCCTTCACTATATGTTCTGAGGCACAATTGTCCAGGTTATAAGTGAGTATAACCCAAAGGGTAAAAATTTCAACACAGAGTGGGTTCCATCTTTGCAGACATAGAGGCACAATTAAGGAATCTTTTAGCAGTTCTTGCTATATTTATGTGTGATTTAGGAAAAGTATACTTTGCAATTTCATGCAGACATGTTCAGTTCGGAATTGCAGGCTTGTTTTGATTATAATTTGGAACTCTTCTGAAGGACAAAGGTCAGATCACAAATTCAGTCACAGATGAGAAATGGAAGACATAGGAGATACAGGAGATATAAATGTGTGAATTCAAGGCTGTCTAATATAATGCATAAATCAACTCATTTTCTATAGTTACTTGGTTCTGTTATTTATAAGTGTAACAAACATTAGTCCTTCACTGTAATTAATTTTCCATTCTCTGATTTTAATTTTTCCCTGATGTTATTAATTTGATAATAGATATAATGACAAAGGAAAACGATGGAGTTTTTCTCTGCAAAGCCTGCATATAGGGGTATATCTTGATTATTGTTTCAGCTAATGAAGAGGAAAAAACTCATATTTTGAATCTACATGTGAATGCACACTTACTACATATATCTGTTATATTCCAGTTTATCTGCCAGTTCTTTGACAATATCTTCTGGAAGCAGTCGAGGATCATTGGCATCCAGCCGTGGGTCATTGGCATCCAGCAGAGGCTCCCTGAGTTCAGTTAGTTTCACAGACATCTATGGTCTCCCTCAGTATGATAAATCTGATATTGCTGTTGAATATGGTCATCATATGCGATATGATCCAGTTTCAGTTGATTCTCATAACAAAGATGTACAGTATCATGAGTCTATCGGATCTCCAGCTAGCAGTAAACAACGAAGATCCTTAGATACTCCTCTGTCCTTGGCATCATTGTCATCAAGATCATCCCTTTCTTCACTATCACCTCCAAGTTCTCCCCTGGACACTCCCTTCCTACCTGCTTCTCGGGATTCTCCATTAGTTCATAAGTCAGAAGGGTATGAAGAAGTAACATATACAGGTGCTTCAGAAGTACTTCGAGCTCAGGGCTCTGTTTTGGGTGAAGACAAAGGACAAGATATTGTGGCATTTAAGGTTACTGAATATTCCACAAGAAATGAAGCCGGGCTGCAAATTCTCAATATTCCGAATTCTGGTGGTAAGTTAATTTTTAGCTATTTATATTTCAGATATCAACAAAACAATGAATATAGGTCGGATGTCACAACGTACATAGCAGCTTACCTAAAAAAATACAGTTGTGCATGTTTTGCTTTGGAGGAAAAAAGGCTGAATGAAATTGTGAACAGTTAGCATGTCTGTGTTTCAGTAAGTAAACGTTAAATTATTATAGTAAGTTTTAAGAGAAGGAAATAAAATGTTTTGCTGGCTTTTTACACATTTTAGCTTTTTAATTTGTGTTCATATTCTAAACTCCTTCCTATCTATTTCTGAAACAAAATGAGGGACACTACTTTAAGTCCTATTGAAATTATAGGGCAAATTAATTGTAATTTGAAATGAATACATCATTTGTCCTTTGAAACTCATTTGCAGTGTTCTGAGCCTAAAAAAAGACATTTATTTGTTCATTCATTCAGGTTTTAACATACCACAATCACGCAATTTATAGCGTCACAATAATACAACAAAGGCAGTGTAAAAACAATGTACAATTCAAATTGCAAAACCGGATAGAAAGAAAAATAGTAAAGATGCAAGAAACAAGAGGCAGAGGAGATGTTACTGAAAAATTATTTTAAAAGTTCTATTTGTAATCATTTCCTAAAAATTACTGTGGACAGGGCCCATTCCGTGGTGTCAGCACTGTTGTGGAGAAGCAGCACATTCCAACTTTGGCTTCCTTGATCCTCTGAAAAAAGAGGACAACATTTCTATGCTCTTTACTGGCTGGAACAGAAGAGATAATTTTCTCAGTATCCAGGTTCCAAACTGTGAAAGGCTTTTTATAGGTTAAATATCAGCACTTTAAATCTATTCAAAATGGTACCAGTAACCAGTGCCTGTGATATTGGTATAATATGTTCTGAGCCAGTTAAAACATGGGACACCACGTTCTGAACTGAATTTCTGGATAATTTTCAAAACTCCAACTCTAGTGGACGGAACAACATTGTATATTTATTTCAACTCCAATAAAAGGATTTACCATTTCAAGTAATGCAACTCTTCTAATTTCTGTGATTGTGATTTCTAAGATTACTTATTTTCATTTTTTTCCCATTCTAGAGGGGAGTGTAGTTTGAAGAAAAAGGCAATAGTTTCCATCCCCCCCACACACCACTTCTGCTATAAACTGACCAATAATTTCCATAATATGCATTTTAGTACATTTTTTACCATTTTTGCTACATTATAATATAGAATTTAAATTTCCAATGTTATTAGCTAGCATTTTTTTAAAAAAATAATTGCTATTTGCTAATTGCTATGGGTCCGTGTAGGATCATTTTTTAAAAATTAAATATATTACAGATTTGTCTGCTTTATACCCATGTGATTGAGTTGCTTAGGCATTTCCATTTTCCTTTTCTCATTTTGCTAGTTTTAATATTTAAAGGTTAGGGAAATAAATGAACAGCACTGTTGCTGCTTTTAAATGTAGTGCATAGGGTATAAATGGCTGCCATCTAGTGTTGGAGTACCATTAAATATGCTCATTTTCTGAAATAATTCATTTGATCTGTTTTTGATTTACAGAGACATGAGTATTCAAACTTTCACTAATGCTGTTTGTATTTCTCTGCTGAGTGTAAAAGGAAAGAATAATTATTAGTACAAATTCATATTCTTTTTTGTAACAATATTTTAAATGTGACAGAAATACAATTTTGGATGCAGAATTGAATATAAGATGCCATAAATCTGCACCCTTAGGTTTACAAAAATGGTTTCATTAAAACAATTGGTTCTTCTTTTCCACAAAATAAAGATGTTACTGTACATTTTGATTAAAGCAATAAAGTTTAAGTGCTTCATTTATTATTTGTAGAATATTTGTTTGAGATAAAGAATAAAGATATATAAAGAACATATATATAAAGAATAAAGATAAAAAATATTTCTCTTGTACTATACACTGTTAGCTCTCATTAATGAAGTTTGGAAAGTATTGTTGATCTAACCTTCAACATTCATTTTTTTCCCTGAGTTGCAGAATTTCAGGGGATGCTTAATTCTGTGGGGGTTTTTTTAATAAAAATGTCAGATTGGCAAACTGGTTTCACTTTTCACTTAAATTATTCCTTTATTTTGTTCCTCATGTGGCACAACAGAAAAAAATGCTGTAAGTGATTCTAGATTTACTCTTTTCTTTCTGCCTGTAAAGTTAATGTGTATTTGTAGAGTTTGGGTTTTGTTCTGCATGTTTAAAAACCAAAATATTTTTTATGATTTCATTAAAAAAATCTTAGGAGTAACTATTGGTTCCTAGCCATATTGGATTAATAGTAATGTAACAATGAACTAGAATAGCTGATATTAATAATTGTTGTGCTTAAGGATCTTAAATATTTAGGTATACAATGTCTACTTAAGTTCTACTAGCTAGTACAAGAGCATCAGCTGAACAAAAATATGGAATTCTAATACCTTGCATTTCTACTTCATCATTTGATATTAACTACATGTTCTCTTATTTGGTATTAACTATGTTCTCTTTTGAAACTTCGGCTGCCGTTCCCTAACCCTAACCATTTCCTATCAGATGGCTAGCATTTAGCCAATGCTAGTTGATTGCAAGAATCTAAAATGATTTAGGCTTGGTTCTTTGAAGCAAAACTCTCAGTTAAACCCCAAACTGTAAACTAGATTGGGAACTGTGAAAGCAAACTGAAAATCAAACACAGAATAATTTTACTCCATTAATTTATCAATGTTGTAACACGAAGTCAAGATCATTTCAAAGAAGACTTTATTACTTAATCTTTTAAAATGAAGTTCCTTTTAAGAGTCAATAAAATATTTAAAAGTGGGAAGACAGTTACTGCACAAAATGACAAACTCCTCAGTGAAAATCTGTTCCTGTCATTTGAGTAGGAAGCATGTCTTAACTTGCTGGCAACAGTAGTGTTACCAAATTGAAACAAGGTAGCAATATTATTGTCTTCAATACTTCAACACAGATAAACATCAGAATATCACAATTATAGAATTTGATTCTAAGTGTTAAGAGCATCCTATTTTTAAAAACTGAAAATAAAAACAGAAAGGTTTTGTATGACAAGCAAACAAACTGTAAAATTGTATTACAAAATTATCTCAATACTTAAACTTTCTTGCAATAAGATAAACAAAATCTTACATTTAAAAGACTGGAAATCTAAAATAATTATATATAATTTATAGCTATAATATAACATAATTATATATAATTTTTTAGAGAAATAAACTCTATATTACTATATTTCTGGTAACACTAGCTGGCTTTGCCAAGATGGGAAGCTGACAGAGTTCAGTTTGACTAATAGAACTGTAGTCTAGACTAGGAAGTCTAAATCCTGAAGAATAAAATGACAACATATTTGTGTTATGCAATATATCAAAAGTTTGTTTACTGTTTCGTTACTGATCTTAAAAATACTTTGCATTTTTATGGCATAATTATTTTCATGCGATTTTCAACAAAATCATTCAACTTGGAAATATTTAAAATTATAATTGACATGATCATCTCATTAACGAAACAGGTATAGGTAAAGATAGCTTTAAGAAAACACTTGATATAATTATAATTTAATTGAAACAAATGCACATAATTACTTTCAAATAATATGAAAGTCATACTTTTGGTGTTTGATTTCATTAGTTGGCTCCTCTTAATGTGCTGCACGTATATAATTGGCATTAGTAGCTTCCTTTAGGGTCCTTGTGTCATTTGTTCTTGGTCATTGGCTGAATTGTGCTGTTTGCTCTGATTTCCATTCATTGACAACTTGAGTATAAATCTAAGACAAGACATGGGTTATTTTATATTTGTTTCTCTTGTTAGTGAAAGAAGTCATAGGCCAATTAGCATTAATCAATCTGTTAATCTGTTAACAATCATAAAGAGAATCATAAAGGATTGTGAGTAGGTGTTGGATAATTTATATAATCTGAATGCACCCAATTATCTTCTATATATTCATGTTAGTGGACTATACTCATGTTAAATTATTAATGGTTTATAAATACATTCTTTATATTTTGCTTTAGCAACATGTATTATCTTTTTAATTTGGAGTGAATTGTATGGGTAGTCATGCAAGCATGTACTCAAGACTCAGTTAAAAGTATTCAGATGCAAATTTAAGGTAGGCCAGTGTGTGTTAAGATTTCAATATACTGTACATATGACACATTTAATATATTTGTATTAGTAAATTGGATGAAATGATGGGGGGTTTTTTGTTCACAGATGTAAAAATAGTTTGAGTCTTCCCTTAGACATGGAAATTGGCTGAGTTACTTGGGGTGGTCATTGTCGTTGTCACTGTCTCACAGCCCAACTCAGCTTTCAAGGTTTTTGATGAAGAATAAATAGGAAGAGGGAGTATTATGAATGCTGCCTTTATTTATACTTTACAAATTAAAAGGAGAGGATAAATCCAATAAATAAACAAACTTTCAGTGTAACTTATCTTTACTGTTTTCCATGTTGTAGCTGTGACCTTACGTGAAGATAGTACTAGAAGATTGGAAAGGAGATCCAGGCGAGTCTCAGCATGTCTGTCCAATTATTCACTGGCTAGTGACAGTGGCGTGTTTGAAGCTTTAAGCAAAAGGTCAGGTTGTACAAATATTCGTAAAATGGAATTATACTTAATTCCCCTTAAAAATTCCCCTCAAAAATACTTAATGAAAATCTTTTTATCTTCTACTGGATAAGATTAATGGCAAATAAAGTCTTGAGCAAAGTAGGTTTTTTAAATCTAGTTCTTAAATTTTTTTTAGTTTACTGAGCATTGTAACTACATAGAAGTATGAACTCTTCTCTTTTAATGGTAGTTAAGAGGCATTTGGAAATGTATTTTTAAAATATTTTTACATTTTAAAAATGAGTAGAAATGAAACAGGAAAAATAAATGAATTAAAAGAAGAAAATAATAGCTGCCATTTTATGAGAGGGTAAGGAAACACTGTGTTGCATCCATTGAAATTTTAATAATGTTATATATCCTTGTACTTTTCTCTGGCTATGCTTTAGTGCTCTAGCACTACAATTTTATAACAAAATTCAGTTATAATAGACCAGAACACTACATATTAGTACATAGAATATAAGCAACTTTGCTTTGAATAGAAAATTTTATCTTTGAAAAGGACCTTGGGAATGTTAAAGTAGCTTCAGTTTTGATACCTGTACCTGTTTTAAAACTGGGAATAACACATGCCTCAATGTTTACAATCACTTTTGATGCTTGTCTTGCCTATCTGGGCATCAACATACTATTTTTTTATTTTTTGCAAAACAACCAAATGTGGTAGTTGCCAGTAAATAAAGGTTAGACATTAGGTTAATCACCTGTGGACTTATTACATGCCATAGAATTCAACAATACCTTTAAGATTTGAGTTTGATGAACGTTTGTCATATAATATGGAAAGCAGAGGAAAGAGAGTTTTTTTGTACTTATTAGCTAGTATTATTTATAATGACAGAGTACTACTGTAATGATAAGTTATTAATTTTTTAAATTCCTATATAGAAATGAAGATGTTGAAGAATCACTTTATAATGATGGTGTCACTAATGAAGAGCCCAAAATGCAGGTTGGATTTCTGTGAGTATTTTTCTATGCCTTGGTCATTACTAACTATATGCCAAACCAGACGACATTCAGGAACACTTGTGAGTAGTGAACGTACATCTTCTGGGCTACCTCATCATTACTGCTTTAATTTGTGAAAAAAGAGTAGGGGGCTAAAAGAAAATCCCCACCTAATCCAGAACAGTACATCCAAAATGTATGGTTCATCGCATAAATACTGTCTTTAAATGGCCAAATTAATCAGTTCCCCACATTTGTGAGAATGAACTAGAATTCCTCATAAGTTCTGCTAGCTGTATCAGAGACTTCTGCTAAAATGAAGAGGAATTTTAAATTAAATTGGTTAGTAATTCTAAATTGTTGCTATTTTAAAGTTACATTATAATATAATGCTGTTATTATAGCAGTATGATTGAATAGAAAATTTAATCTTTTATTTAATCGCCTGACATGTGGCAGAACATTTTGTGCCCGTATAGGCCTTCCCAGCCACCTGTGGACATACTGTGGACAGCCCACAACCTATTAGATGTCAAGTTCCTCTTCCTCACGGATGTTTCGGACAAACATCATGATTGCTAATAAATATATGATATATCAGTTATATACAAACAAAAATATGCCTTAATGTAAATCTATATGGCTTGTATGTTTGAGAACAGACTGGCAGTTAACAGTTATCTTGTTTTTCAGGCATGACAGTGGAAGTGAATGTCTCCTTGTCCATGTGTTGCAGCTGAAGAATTTTACTGGCTTTTCCATGAAAGAAGGCTGTAAAATGTATGTTGAGATTGTCATTATTCTAACACTGTCTTTTTAATCCTATGAAATGTCAAGATATGTGATTAATTATGCACATCAAGTGACAATTGCATTTCTTAGCAACAAAAATTCTGGTCCAAGTAAGTCAAGTTCTACTTGTAGGCATCCAGAATTGCCAGGATTTGTATCATATTGACTATCTCAAATATTATTGCTTTAGTACATGCAAGAGAATTACAGCCCTTTGCAGTGCAGTGCTGTAATGGAGGGCGAGGGACAGGGGTTGTTCCTCTGT
>AZIM01000772.1:194916-205215 GCA_000516915.1 Ophiophagus hannah
AAAATAAAAATAAAATTAAAGGTCCACTAATCTTGACTTGTTTCAAGCTGAGTCTAGAAAATAAAAAGGGGCATTGTTATTTTTATAGTTTGTACATTGGGTTTTTATTTTTTGTAAGAGTCACTGAGAATAAGTGGACAACCATACAAATTCTCTAAATAAGTAAATAAACCTAGAAAAATATTGGCGGCATTATTGGTAGGCAAAAGCTTAACTTGAGGTTTGACGTGAGGCTTGTTTTGGATGAGGTGGCATTTCCCTGGAAAGTGTAGTTTACAGTTTGGGAATTTTTCAGGAACCGCCATTTGTCATTGAATTTGCATATGGCATTTGTGCTTCAAATGGCATATGTGTAACTTAACAGCTAGTACACCAAGCATGATCCTTCCTCAACCAGTCTGACCTAACCATGATTACATGCACCTTGTTTTGCAATGTTCTTGTTGTGGCCTGTTGGCTACCAGCAGAGATAGCTGCAGAGTTAGAGGAGGAGAAGGAGGAGGGAGAACCTGGGCCAGCTTCGGATCCTTTGGAATGCTCTGATAACGAAACAGCATCAGAGGCAGAGCCCCAGGGCCTTCCATCCTCACCTAGGTGGATGTCTTTGGGGAATGAATTGAATGAGGGGGAGGAACAGATGGGTCCCATCCCAGATGTGCCTATGCACAGAGAGGAAAAGAGAGTTGAGCAAAGGAAAGCAGTAAGGCGGCTCTCAGGGAGAGGCAGACGCAGCCCTCCCTGGCTGGGAAATAAATAGGAGTGGTTTGGGAGTTGTCACAAACAACTGTTCGTTTCTGGTATACAAGCAATTCGGATTTCTTGGATAAACCCAGGTTTGTTGGGACTAATTACATTTGCTTTTTAAAAAAAAAATCCCTGTGAATAATAGACTGTGACTGCCCTGTTTTTCAAAAGGGGTTTGTTTTACTTGCGAGTAAACGATTTATCACTGTTTGTGAAGCCTGGGTCAGAACAGTTCTTTCCTTGATACTGCCCTTCTGAAATGTCTCAAATAGTACCAGATAACAATGTGCAAGATACAGGGATTACATTATGCTTGTACATAAAGATAGCCACTTGTCAGTAACTTATTGGGAACAGTTTAAGCTGCTGGTCTTGACCTTAAAACTCCAGAGCAACTTAGATCTTTACTATTTGAGGGACTGTGGCTCTCCTCTCACCATGAACCAGCCTAATTACTTAAACCAGTGTATATCATCGGTGTTGGAAGACGTCTTGGCTGCTTTCTAGTGTAAGTCTCAGGCTACAAACTGCACTCTAAGGAAAAGGCAGAAAAGACTTCTCTTTTGGCAAAGTTTGTAATTATGCAGATTTTTTTCAAATGGATTATACATTGATTTAGTGGGATAATGTTTTATATTTTATGTGATTATTTGAATGGTTATAAGCTACCTAGATTGCTTATTATACCAAGAGAAATTTGTGGTATAAATTCAATAAATAAATTAAGGAATTAATTGCTTCCTTAGACAAAGCAAACAAAATTTGAGCATCGTCAACAACAAGCAGCTGAAAAATTGCTTAAAAAGGCTTCCAAAGAAGTATACCAACTGCGTGGTCAAAATCAAAAGGAACCTCTTCAGGTGCAGACTTTCCGGTAAACTATTAAGAATGGTTTAAAATATTTTGAAACTATTTAAGCTGATAGTTAATGTCATAATTGAAAAGAGCACACATTTATTTTATTTCTCTTACACATACTATTTCTTTCTTTCTGAACATAGACTTCATGGAATAAAAAGTGAAAATGAACAGTTAAAAGACTTTTCATTTATAGTCTGAAGTAATAAAACCCAAATATGAGTTACCACTTTATTGATCACTAGGCTTGAGAAAAATTATAGGCTTTTCCTTAATCATCTTAAACTTTTAGAATGCAACTCTTTTATCAGACGTGGTACACTTTCACATTTGACCTGCTATGCATTTGCTTTTAGATATAAGCAGATAGGTTATATAAAATCAAATCCATGTCTGTAAGTACTAATGAATCTAAAATTTTTGAAGTACATATTTGCCTAATGATATTTTTATGTAAACAAAGAATGTATACATATGTGCACACACAAACTTTCTATATTTATATTCTATGTTACATGCTATTTTTTCCATAATGATACAATCAGATACTTTAGGCTCAGACTAACTGATTAACTGAGTGGTCCTCAGTCACCCAAGGAGGGGAAATGTAATATTGGGCCATTCCTGCTCTTATTTCTATACTAAATCTCTTGGTTTTCATACATGCATATATTTGTACATACACCCAGATAAAGATAAACCATAAAAAATATCTGTAGAGAGGACATTTTGGGATTTGAAATCTGATTTAATTTTTTCATCTTGCCTGAATTCATGGAGGTCTCATAGATTATGCTTAATTATGCAAATACATTTGGTGCAATTTCTAAGGTAATTAAGATAGCATCCAGTGGGACTATGCAAATATGGGGATGACTGAGGACATCCAAAACACCTGTTTATAATTTTTTCTAGTCTTATGTTGCTACTTTAGGAGTTGGTTTTGGGTGAATGATATAATATTGTGCTTGTTTATTTGTTAAATGGGTTAAACTATGAAATAATTGTACAATATTTTTCCCACATATGAAGGGAGAAGATGGCATTCTTTACTAGGCCAAGGATCAACGTCCCACCTCTACCAGCTGATGATGTATAATGAAGTATTTATCTGCCTTTTCTTATTTTAAAATGAAGTTATTGAACTACTTAAGTTTATTTTTAAAAAATATGCAAAGAGTATTAATATACACATTTTGTAAAAAAATTAGAAAGGTATACATATATACTGTATGTATGTGTGTATATATATATATACACACACACACANACACACAGACACAGACACACACACACACCTCACACACAAATAGATACACTTATACACATATATTTTTTAATAGTGACTGCAGCAAGGCTTGGGTTTTCCTTGTTGTGAAACTGATTTCTCTGAAAACAACTTATTTTATATTAAAAAAGACTATCATGTCAGAAATTGTAATGGGTGGTTTTCTTCTTTTTTTGCTGTTTTATTTTATTTTAAAGGCTGGAAAGCAGAAACAAAGTGAGTTCAGGAAAATTCACTGTATTGTAATTTATTTATAGTAATGTGTTTTCCTTGAAGGAAAATATTTACTTTAAGATGTATTTTAAATGACATAAATTTTGTTACTTGGTGTTTGTCATACAGTAGAATGGAAACATTGAGCTGGTTTTGTTTCTGATAGCTGAACTGAAAATACTCTTAAATTTGTTACTTTTTAAATCAGCTTTACTGATTTATATTGCATAATACAATATAATGTACTTTGGGCACTGTCTGTAGCTAATATGTCATTTGCGATGTTTTTTTTTCCCAAAAATTGAAAATGTTACTGAAACATTGCAGAGTGTGACTGCATGTTCTTATTGTGCACTAGTAGATTGTTCTTATTTTATTTGTGTCAGGTGTATCTTGTTATTTTAACTAGTTTTTCAGTTTAACGAGGGAAGGAAGAAGGTGACAGATCTTTAGTTGTTGTTTTAGGAAAATATTTCTCTGTGAACTATGCGAATAATGTAAAATGTGGACAGTTTCACTGTTATGGAAATTAGTCTGGAATTCATTTAGGAAAAACTTCAAATATCATAGGACTGTGATTTCCATATATTTCCTTTTAAGACTTGCATTCCAAATTTCATTATTTCACCCAAAAAAGCTCAAATTCATGTGGAATCCAAGTATGCACAAAAGGAAGGCATAACTCCAGATTTATTAGATTTTTACCTCCTATAATATTTAACCAATACAGCCAAAAGCCATGTTATGTCTAGATAGAACCTGTCTGAGGAGGTTGTGACATACAGATTATTGAATTAATGCATCTCAGGAAAAGTGTTATGAATTTTGAGAGTGATTAATCCTAACATTATTATATACAATAAAAAAATCCAAATCCAAAATATTTTTTCAGTTCTAAACCAGATGCCACTTTTATACATTCAATTTTTCCCATCTTTTTAGTGAAAAGGCTTGTTTATCTTAATTAAAACTGGGTCAAAATTCCATATCTATACAAAATTTAAGTACTACATGGACTTATTCCTAGAATTAATATGCCACAAAATATTTCACAGAAATGCTCATATCATGATAGTATATTTGTTACTTGTTTTAGTGTCAAATTCTTAAATGGCCTTTTTTTTAATTCATTGCTTTACATTTTCATTATTATAGTTTATTTTTCTTTATGAAAATTATGCCAATTTTATAAAGTGGCAACTTCCTCTGCCCTTACGTTTCTTGGGACATTTCAAATACTTTTCCTTCCCAGTGCTAATAATGAGTTTAGCTATTCAATGGTGAGATTTTGGCTCAGTGTTAAAGATTTTAAAATATGAGCT
Organism: Ophiophagus hannah; assembly: GCA_000516915.1. Classification (NCBI taxonomy): domain Eukaryota; kingdom Metazoa; phylum Chordata; class Lepidosauria; order Squamata; family Elapidae; genus Ophiophagus; species Ophiophagus hannah. The sequence goes on from AZIM01000772.1 coordinate 199,342, forward strand.
AAAATAGTTCAATATTATCTTTGAAAACAATATATTATTCAGTTGAATGCCATTGCTTTGGAGATAACAAATCATTTTAGGGTTTTTGCTCATAGATTTTTACAGTTAAGGGTCTGTCACCTTAAATTCCTGAGAAAGCCACTTTTATGTCTTGCAATGTATGCAATGTTGTTTATTATGTTGTTATATTCAGCTTCAGTTATCCAAATAATTATGCTCTTATATAATATAAAATATACCTTGGGGGTGTTAATAAGAAATGCAATTTTAACATAGGATACTATAAAATAAAAACATTGGTTTTGGTTAAAAATCTAACAATGATGTAAAGAAATGTCAAGCACAGGAAATCAGGAGTCCAGGCAGTTCAAATGAATATAGATTATTGTATGCTTAGTTTATTTGTGTTTCTCTACAAGAATCTGAACTACTAACGGTCAAAGTAAATGGTGGTAGATAAGAGTCAGAGGAATTCAAGGTGGAGTGGACTTAGATATCTTGTGGGCATGAGGGCCACAGATTGATGACACATTTGACCCCTCCCTTGACCTCATCATCTCCTATAAGAAGCCAGATAACAAAGAAACTTGTTAACCTCAATAAATCAACAGTTTCTGTCAAATCTGAAATTGTGTTTCATGTTAAAATAATTAAACAGTAACCATTAAATTGTATTCTGTAGAGCTGGGCTTTGAGATGGTAGCAGTGTTATAAATCCTACATTGGGCAATTTTTAAAATCCAGATTAAAGAGAGTTCAGCACTGCTGAAAAATAAACCAGTAAATTCACTGGCTTCATATGTCTGTAAGCATATTATGACAACATAAACCCATTAAATTAACAAGAACTTACATGAAATCAAATAGTTCATGATGGATGCTGTATATTTTCCCATCGGTTGGCATGATTAAATGATAAAATTTGCCATTGTCTTCTAATAAATTCTTATGGGTGTGATAGTAGATTACGAAAGTGTTTTAAAATTTTTATCCCAGAAACATACAGGAATAAATGGGTGGAACTGGATTAGATGGATAATGAAAAAAAAAGGTGATCAAATGCTTAAAATGTTAAAAAAATTAAATATTGTTTATATATTAGCCGCTATCATGGATTAATCTTATATTGCTGCATAATTCAATATATTTGATCTCTAATGCAGCAGTCCACAACCATTCCGGCTCGGTGGACTGGTGGAGGCAGCGATGGTGGGGTGGGGGGATGGGATGGTTTTGAACACACAGACGTGCCACTTTTACAAGTGCATGTGCGCATGTGCTCGCCCACCAGTTCCGCAGCCTGATACTGGGCTGTGGACTAAGGGTTGGGGTCCCCGCTCTAATCCATATGGGAAACATAGCTGAAAAAGGGTGTTTTTTTGCCCAATCTGAAAGAAAAAAAATACTTCTGATATGAAGCACTGCCTGTGTCGTACAAATTGTTTATGATAAAAACAGTCAGTATAAATATTTTGTCATCTGTTAGGTCCAAATATGGCCAGCTTCAGCTGTTACGTATTTGGACAGAAAATGTGTTTTGGGATCCCAAATAGAAAGATATTAGTGGATAATAGTTGTAGTGACTATGCAGTATACATTCAGTATTTGTTTAGGAGGGAATAAGAACATGACTGCCCACATTAATACTATTACAGTATGTTATCCTCCACAGTATTCATTCCTTAATGTTGTCATTGTTTCTGAATGATTGTCATTTGTATTTGAAAAGTATTCTATGAAATTAATAAAAATATACTTGCTATAAAGTCTTCATGTTGTGCATTTATTTTACAGTTAACTAGCATAATCTTAGCTTATGTTTATACAGTTATTATGAGTTTGCAAAATGCAAAACAAGTGATCTTGTAAAGGCTTTTATTTGTTTTGGATTAGCTACATTAAAATTTTATAGTTTTTATTCCAAAGTGTACATTGCATTTTGTGACAATGACTAATGTATACAATACATACATACATATATATGGTTGTTACATTGCTTATAAAATACTTTCTGCATAAGGCTTTCATGTCCATTTTTATGCCAGTCATTCTGCTTTATGAAAGCCATTTATGGATTTCTTAATTGATTGGTAAGTATAGGTAGGGATGAAGGAATTTGTGGTTATTATAGTATCCTCATGGTCACATGATTAAAATCCAGATATTTGGCAACTGGCAATGATGGTTATGATGGTTGCAGCAACCTGAAATCATATGATTGCTATTTGTGACTTTCCCAACTTGTTTCCAACAAACAAAGTCAATGGGAAAAGTTAGATTTGATTAACAACTGCATAATTCACTTAACAACTGCAGTGATTTGCTTAACTGTGGCAAAAAAAGTTGTAATATTGGGCAAGACCCACTTAAGATCAGCCTTGCTTAGCAATGGAAATGCTGGTCTGAATTGTGGTTATAAATCAAGGACTATCTTTAATGTAGGATTAGAATGTATTGGATGTTATTGTGATTAGGATGAATTTAGTGTTTGTTTCTCCCAAGTTAGTAGCCCTGTCCTGGGACGTGTAATTCGATTGGCCTCAAGGGGTTGCTAGTAAATACAGTATCTGTAACGAAGCTATGCCCATTCATGATCTGGTGATGAACAGGGGTGCATTACCAAAACCTGACTGAGTGAAGGTGGGGATGTTGGTCTATCATCTTGGAGCACTTTTTAGGATCACAACTTTTTTTTCTGGAAGGGAGCAGCTCCAAGAGCTTCCNTAAAGTCCTATTTCACTTGAGTCTTGACTCCACTTGGGCAGGATCTATAGTAGTAATTGAGACAATCGCTTGCCAAGTTATGTGGACTTTTTTCTCCCTGTACCTTCTGAGAAAGTGGATACGGTACTTACCAGGATGACCTCTGCAATCTGTGGTCTCTAGACCCTTGTCCTTCATGGCTTTTTGGTAAAATGGAGGGGAGTTATTCTGTGGATCTGGAAGATTGACAACAGTTCCTTGTGAGACAGGTTATGGCTGGAAGCCTTGAAGAAAGCTGTTGGATTCCTTCAATAGCCCTTTGGATCCAAAGAATTATCCAACTATTCTTTGGTAACAAAAACTTGAGGGTGAGGGATCAATTACAAAGTGCCATAGTTGAACCAGATTATCTGGAGTAACATCAGAGTTCAGGCATGAATCCTTTATTAGTAGACAGACAACCATCTAGAAATTATTTTTGTATGTAAATTATTCAAAAGGGCTGGCAGTCCACAAAAACACATATAACCTTTAAAACTATCGGAAGATTCAACCTCTGAAGGTCAATGGTAATAAAAAATTACCATTTTTAAAATGAAAATTACCAATTTTCATTTATGCATCAAGGGTTTTTTGGGGGAAGGGATTATTTGCATTTTAAAGGTCTGGAGATTCTCAGTCATCCAGATCATCATTGTCCCAAAGGTGCTTTTTCAAGAGGCAATTGGACTTTCTGTTTTTTCTTTGAAGATGTTTCACTTCTCATCTAAGAAGCTTTTTCAGCTCTTGCTTTTGTATTTTAAGTTGAATCCATTTAAAAATATTCTTCAAATCTCCCAGAATGAAAATATCCCCACTCACCTTTAACATGTTAAAATACAAGTAGGTGCATTGCGGCCTTACTCCAATTTTTGCAATATATGTGCACAGAAAATATGAGGTGTTCATCTGAAACAGAAACTATATATATAGTCAAATCTGTAGAATTATGGAATAGATTTGCAAATTTGTGGTTGGATATGATTGCTGGTGCTTCAGGAATGCAGATAGTGGTGCCCCTTACCCCCAAGTGTTGAAAAAGCCTCTTAGCCACCAGGAAAGCATAGCTTTGATGACTGTCTAAGATATTCCATATAGAAAAAATAACAGTTAACAACTTTTGGACATCTATATTTGCTTTCTATGCAGAGACAATCAAATCGTGCTCTCCAGAAGTTTGTAGTAGAATGACTGTGAGCCTAATCTTATGCTTAGTATATTAGGTTGCCAGTTCCTGAAATACAAGATAAAAATATAAAGAAAACAAAGGGACAATTCTCACTGATACATGAAACTTGGTCCTGAGCAATGCTGAGCTATACCTTGACTGAGTAATTTGGCACTTGAGAGGTGCATCCAAAGTTCTCCTTTTATACCCTGAGTCATGCTTTTGCTTTCCTACATTTATATATTTCAGCTTAGTTGTGCTAAAAATAATTGCTCAAAATATCTGCAGATGTTTAGGCTAAACATCTGATGGTGGCTGTAGGAATAAGTTGTCCACTTGAGAATCCTTCCAAACTTACACGAATATGAAGTATTTATCATAAAGTTATTTGACAAAGAACATAATTTAACTTTTGCTGTTTGCTTTCATTTATAAATTATGGTAAGTACTTTTATGGTTGTATCACTTGTTAAAATATCCTGGGGGGGAAATATCAAATACCACATTAGTTTTCCGGAGACCCCATAAACTAAAGCTGCTATTGCAGGATCCAATCTGAGTTGGTCACAAAGGATGGAAGATTTATTCTTCCAAGCTTTCAGACTCGTGCTGGAGCTCATTCTCAGGGAACTTTTCTTTCTCCATGGATGGGCTCCAGCACAAGCCTGAAAACTTGGGAAGAATACATTTTTGGTCCCGATGAGTGACTCAGATTGGATCCTGTAACATTAGCCTTCATTCCTAAGGCTGCTATTGCAAATGTTCTGCACATTTTGCATGTACGTGTGCAGTCCCAGTGGTGAAAAATTTGCCATTTCCAAATACATAATAGCCCATGTTTTTTTAGTAGTCCAGGAAAAAATGGATGTAAGCCTGTTGTTAAGGTATTACAACCATCTTCTTAAATATAAAACATCAATAACTAGAAAAATCCTGCAAAAGCTAATCAAGCAGCAGATTTGTCAGCACTTAGTTATGAACAAGGTGATCTCTAGAAGCCAGCTTAAGTTTGTTAACGGACCAAGGAAATACTGTGGAAATAGTATACTTAGACTTCAGTAAGATATTTGATAAAGAAGACCACAGCCTACTTGGGAAGATAGAACATTGTGGGATAGACAGTATCGGCACCAAATGGATTTAGCTGACCAACTATACTACACATTGAGTGTGTAGTCCTCAATGGAACTACATCTACACACAGGGAAGAAGCATGCAGTGGGGTATCTCAAAGTTCTGTCTTGGCCCAGTGCTCTTCAAAATCTTCATAGATGTCCTATGAGGGGATTGAAAGGATGCTCCTCAAATTTGTGGATGGCACCAAGCTGGAGGGAGTTGCCAACATTTTGAACGATAAAGTCAAGATTCAGAAGGATTTTGACAGAAGAGCACTGGGTTGTATCCAACAGTTAAAGGCAGTTCAGTGGTGGGCAGTTCAGTGGTGAAAAAATAAGGTCTTGTAATTAGACAGGAAAAACCAAATGCACAAATACAGGATAGGCAATACCTGGCTCAACATAATGCCTGTGAGAGGGGTCTAGATGTCCTGGTGAACTGTCACTTAAGTATGAGCAATATGCTGCAGTCACCAAAAAAGCCAACACAGCCCTAAGCTGCATCAACAGAGGGATAGCATCAAAATCACAGGAAGTGATAGCACTACTCCATACTGAATTAGTGAGGCCACCTTGAAATACTGTGTCTAGTTCTGGTCACCATGACACCAAAAAGATGCCGAGGCCCTAGAAAGAGTACAGAGAAGAGCAACAAAGATGACAAGGGCTCTGGAGGCTAAATTGTGAGCTGAATAGCTACAATAAGTGGTATGTTTAGCCTAATGAAAAAATGTCTTGGGGGAGAAGTAATAGCAGCCTTCTAGTACTTGAAGGCTGTCACAGGGAAGTATGGGTCAATTTATTCTCCATAATATCTGAGGACATTTTTTTAAAAAATTCACATTTATA
>AZIM01000772.1:205918-222262 GCA_000516915.1 Ophiophagus hannah
CTCCCTCCCTCCCTCCCTCCTTCCTTCCCTTTCTTTGCAGCCAGCCCTGAAGATGTAAGAGCATTTGCTTAGTCCTGAAGGAGCTCAGTGCCTGCCTGCCTGCCTGCCTGCCTGCCTGCCTGCCTGCCTCTCTAGCAGTTCTCCAATGTGGCATGTGGTCATGTGATTAGCTGCTTCCTCTACATGACATCATTGCCTTTGCAGATATACCAGCGAAGAAAGGCTGCTGTCAGGATCTTTAGAGCAGAACTAAATGATGTTGCATTGCGGGTAAGAGAAGACCATGCTCTGTTCCCTTATTTTTTAAGCTTTTCATGGGCATTGTTCTGAAATCAACCGTTGTCAAAGGAGGGCTTTAAAAATAAATCCTAATTATAATAGGCCTCTGCAAATCTGAAGCCAGCAGATGCAGAGGCTGTTTGATGGGTCTCCAGACATTCAGATGAGAAGTTTACAAATAATACTGTCAAATGGGGTCTTAAAGCTGACAAAGACAAACAATTGTCAGTGCCTATTATGTGACCTTTTTAATATGCAGGAAGCTATATTTTCATTCTGTCCAAATGGCTGGAATGAAACAATTGTGTTCAGATACGTGAACTGACTCTTTGCAATATACCAGGCTATCGGAGAATATTTGTTTTAAAGGGAACGTAACTCTAAATTTCTGGCATAATTCATGTGGCAATTCTGTTTCATTTGTTCTTGGGGAGCTTACTGGGAAAAAAATCTTCAGTTAAATGGCTTACCTAAGGAAGTGTTAAATTGCCTATTTTATTATTTTTTTCCTTGTAGTAGGTAAGAAGTGTGTTCTACAATCAGTTTATATGAAAGGAGATATTTATTAAGATACTTAGGAATATTTTTACAATGTGTTGAAGAATGGGATAATACGTAAGCTAGTATTTGGTAGAATGGATAAAATAAAGAATAACTCCAAGAAAATAGTAAAGAGTTCTCAATTTTTGTACCATTCAAAAGGCAATGGTGAAATCTGTCTGCATAAAGAGAAAATATTACTTTGTGGTTCAGTTAAAAAGGAAGGCAGTTCTCTAATAATTTTGTCAAAACAGAATGTTCAGCTGTACAGCACTGAATTTTTCTACTGCAAGCAAAAAATGACTGTGCTTTATTTCCTCTTCCCAAAACCTCTATGGTTTATGATGTCAAGCAGCATAAAATTCAAACAAATCATTTAAAAATCTTAAATCACAGATTTAAAAAATAAATTTCATTTTTATTACCAAAAATGTTGCGTTGTCTAATAGCTGAAACAGACCATCTGTCCCTCCCCCCACCAAATTCCTTTTTATAACAAAGATTGCATTATCCTATGTAAGCCTAGGATTACTGTCAATCACAATATTACCTTATGTAGTTACAATTTTCATTCACCTCCAGATAAGGAAGATTGCTGTTTTGCATGTGCTGTAGACTGCATGGCAAAGAAGATAATTTGGGTTATTTAATAAAAGTTGTGTTTATTTTTAAGCTTACACCTGAAACATATTTAATATATTGTTTAAGGAAAAAAATTAAGGAATTCCACAATAACGCAGTCTGTAAAATTAAACAATTAATACATTAATCATTAATCTAATGTAACCACTCAGGAGTAACTATGCTTTAATAAGTTTACACAGGCATTAAATGAACATTAAAACAGCAGGAATAATAAAAGTAGCATTATCTTTATACTGAAAAAACCCCTGCACTCTGATTTGTTATACCTCACACCATTTAGTGAGTTTTCTGAATTTTCCTGTGGATTTTCTATTTGATGTTATGTTGTTGTAATTTAAACAAAATTGAAGAAGAATGGAAAATTTCCATAATTGTAAGAAAGGTTCAACAGTTAGCTAGGTAAATAGCATGCTAGTTGCCTTTTAGGAAAAGTACCTTTGGAATAACCGTGACCTGGATGACTGAGAATCTCCATAGACATTTTTTTAATGCCATTGGTCAGGGCACACGATTATCTCTTCAATCTCTTATTAAATATGTCAGCAATTCTTAGTAGTTTACCAAGGATTAGTCTGGACATTGTTTTTTAAGATAATTGCTATTGGAAAATTCTTGGCCTCATCTTTCAAGTTCTTATTGAGTCACTAAACCTGTATGTGAGGCAGGCTTTATAGCAGCGCCCCCTTCCCCCCAATCTTTTGGGCACTAGAAGATTGAGAAAAACCTTGAGAAAGCTTTTTCCGCTGACCAGAGGGGGCGTGGTTTTGCATGCTGCCTGCATCCTGCGGTTGGGGCTTTACATGTTTGCGCAGCTCAGTTGCTGGCATGCCACAGCCTGGTGCTGGTCCACGGATTGGGGGATTGGGGACCCCTACTTTATAGTATTGCAAGTAATTTCTTCTTTGCAGGAAAGGGTGTAAGCATGATGCTAATGCTAATGTCTGAATACTAAATACATAACCCGCTCCTTTGTTTTTCATTGTACAGGTTCTAATATGGTTAATGCAGGAAATATGAATGGTTCTGGACATCTGATGGATTTTTTGGACGAACCTTTTCCTGATGTTGGCACTTATGAAGACTTTCATACCATTGATTGGTTAAGGGAGAAATCTCGGGATACAGACAGACATAGAAAGGTAAATAAAAGATAAACACTTGACATATGTGTTTAAAGTGATCACTTTTTAATTTTATTCCATTAATAGTTATAAGCCTGAAATACTGGTAGTCCTTGACATAGAACAGTTCATTTAGTGACCGTTTGAAACTACAACAGCACTGAAAAAAGCAACATGACCATTTTTCACACTTAAGACCACTGCAGCATTCCCATGATCACATGATCAAAATTCAGTTGCTTGGCAACTGATTCATAGTTATGACAGTTGCAGTGTCCCAGGCTCATTTGACCACCTTACCCAACTTTATGACAAGCAAAGTCAATTGGGGAAGTTAGATTCACATAACAACCGTGTTACTAATTTAACAGTTGTAGTAATTGACTTACGTGTGGCAAGAAAGATTGTAAAATGGAGCAAAATTTACTTACAAATGTTTTGCTTAGCAACAAAAAGTTTGGGCTTAATTATGGTCATAAATTGAGGACTACCTGTAGAGCAATATGATGGGAAACTGATCTAAGGAACTGATATGGCATGGAACATATATTTCCAGCTTCACTTCTAGATGAGTTTGAATGCTCAACCTGGTCATTCTCACAAATAATGGGTTTTAGATTTCTGGCTTATTGATTCTTTGCCTTGTAAGTAAAATGCTTAGAAGCAATTGAAATAAAACCTTATCAAACATTAATGTTAAGAAAGTTTGAGATCACATTAGAGATGTATTCTTAAGGAAATTAACATGCATATTCTTTTCTATGCAGATAATGTTGTTGCTAAATAAGGACAGAATGATTTGCAGCAATCATTAAATAACTGTATGGTGCAACAAGGAGTATAGATCAGAAAGTAATGTATCAGAAACCAAGGTAGTTGTGATGCAAACAAATGCAATATATACATAAATGTTAAAAATAAAAGAAATAGGTACAGTGCATTCAGAAAGTATTCAGACTCCCTTCACTTTTGTCAATTTCATTATGCTGCAGCCTGATCGTACAGTTGTTGAAAATCATTTTGTTCTCATTAATCTATACTCATTAATCTACATTCAGTACTCCATAATGACAAAGTGAAAACACAATTTTAGAAATGTCTGTAAATTTATTTTTAAAAAAACTGAAATATTGGCATAAGTATTCAGACTCTTCACTCAGTACTTTGTTGAAGCATCTTTGGCAGCAATTACAGCCTTGAGTCTTTTTGGGAATGACGTGGCAAGCTTTGCACATCTGTATTGGGGGATTTTTTGCCATTCTTCCTTGTAAATCCTCTCGAGCTCAGTCAGGTTGGATGGTGACTCAGTAGACAGCCATTTTCAGGTCCCTACAGAGATGTTCAATAGGGTTCAAGTCAGGACTCTGGCTGGGTCACCCTAGGAAATTCACAGAAGTGTCCCTAAGCCACTCCTGTATTGTCTGGTTGAAAAGTGAATCTTCAGCTCAATCTGAGGTCCTGAGTACTGTGAAACAGGTTTTCACTGAAGATATCCCTGTACTTTGTACCATTCAGCTTTCCCTCAATCCTAACCAATCTCCCAGTCCCTGCTGACACAGGATGATACTGTCACTACCATGCTTCACTGTTGGGATGGTATTTGGTAGGTAATGAGCAGTCTCTGGTTTCCTTCAGACATAATGTTTAGAATTGAGGCCAAACAGTTCAATCTTGGTTTCATCAGACCAGAAAATCTTGTTCTCACAGTCTGAGAGTCCTTCTGTTGTTGTTGTTTTTTTGCAAACTCCAAGTGGGCTTTCAAGTGTTTTGCACTGAGGAGAGGCTTCCATCTAGCCACTCTGCCATAAAGCCCAGATCGGTGGAGGGCTGCAGTGATAGTTGTCCTTCTGGAACTCTGTCCCATCTCCACACAGGATCACTGGAACTCAGTCAGAGTGACCATTAGGTTCTTGGTCATTCTTGGTCACCTCTTTTCCTAAGACCTTCTCTCCCGATTGCTCAGTTTGAGTAGGTGACCAGTTCTTGGAAGAGTCCTGCCAAACTTCTTCCATTTGAGAATTATGGAGGCCACTGTTCTCTTAGGAACCTTCAGTGCAGCAGAAGTTTTATTGTAGCCTTCCCCAGATCTATGCCTTGCAATAATCCTGTCTCTGAGCTTTGCAGGCGTTTCCTTTGACCTTATGGCTTTTGCTTTGCTATAGTATGCATTTTAAATCATAGTTTTTATTGTTTTATCTATATATAAACTACATAGAGAAATAAAAATGGAAAATTAGGGGAAAAGAAAATATAAGGTATAAGGGAAAAAAGAAAAAAAAGCTGTTGACCTCCAACTCTTTTTAGCATAATGCAAGATAAAAACAGCCCAGCTTCAACTTTTTGCTTTTACACATTAGTATATGACTAACCATTTCTATAACGACAAATCTAATTGACAAAACCAAAGTCAAAGTTTCATTTTTTTCATCACAAGCATAAAATCCAGAAGTGATATCCAAATGAAAAACATACTTAAATATATTCTCCTCTTTGAATAAAATAATTAATATAACCATTTCTGCTTTATCTTCCTTACTGTGGAAATAATATATATTTCTATTTGCATTTAATAATCTTTATAAACTATCACTATTTATAATGCAAGGTTCACTGTATTCAGGGAAAAATACTTTTACGTCCTTTTTAAAATGCTAAACTTTTCTTTAAACACATTTCTGAAATCAAAACTTTCTAATACATCTTTTTCTTTTAACTACTTAACATACATACTTTGAAATTTGGTATTAAATTTATCTAAACTAACCTCATAGAATAATATTTTTTCTTTTGTATACGTTCTTTTTAAAAGTCTAAATTTTTATTTAAACTAATACATCATTTTCTTTAACTTTCTCTTAACACAGATACTCTCAAATACATTTTCAATAACATTTTGCATACTTTAGGAATTACTTAGGCATTATATATATAAAAAGTTACATTTTCAAATTTTAGATTAAGATTAAGACTTTATTTCAATTATAAATATCAAACAGATGAAAATCCTAATTGCAGTTAACTTGTTAAGTTTAACTCACTCCTTCCAGCTTGTCTTCATGGAGTAAAATCATTTTCTTGTCTGGAAAGTTTTTCAAGTAGCTTCCCTTTTTGTCAAGGATTTCTCAATTTGTTAATGTCCTTAAAGAAAAAGTCCCAAACTTGTCCTTTTAAAAGTTGCAGAATTCCTTGAAACTCTTATTTCAGTTGTGTTGAGAGATTTATATTAAAACCATCATAATAAGAATTGGTGTCAGGTTTATATTCCAAAATTGCAGTTCACTCCTCTGCATTTTCAGCTACTTGTGAAGATGCCTCGATAGTTTGGTAACTTTCTACACGTTTGCATCTCTAAAGTAGTGTGAGAAGTTTTTTTTAATCATCCCTGGAGCACAGCTGATCCAAACTGATGAATTTTATTTACAAAATTTTCCAATACATCTCTAATAATTTGCTCCTCCATCTTAACTCCCTCTTTTATCAAAGAGTAGCTTTTTTATAAGTCACTTAGAAATTGCTAGCCATTCAGGAATAATAAAAATCAGAAAGTTTTAGCCACCCACAGCAAAGCAGACCAAATTACTACAAATAATACAAATAATAAACTAAAGCCACAACTTTCTGTCTTTATTTTTCTCCATCAGCTTTTTTTTTTTGCTCCACACTTCCTTATTTTGGCTTGCCTTCGCAGACTTCTTGCTTGTTGTTCAACACTGAAGAAACCCCCAAAATGGCACAGGTCTTCAAAAAGGAGTAGCAGGCTGTGACTAAAAAGAGCCTCTTTTAACTTAGTAAAGATTAATAGTCCTTAAAGATGCTTAAGAAATGAAAAGCACTGTCAATTTGAAAAGTAAATTTACAAGCAGCTGCTTCTTCCATGACGAACACATTGCAGCCCCTCTCCCCAGCTTTCAGCACGCAGTTGCTTCAAAGCTCCTGAAGTTACTTGCAGACCTCAGCTGTATCGGAGGATCTTGAGGGATAAGACTTTTCCTAACTTAGGAGAGTCATGTAAATTGAAGGAGTGCTGGTTCCTTCCGTTAGTAGATGAAGAGCTACAGCCCAAGGAAAACCCCTTCAGGGATCCCTCCCTGGACATGTATTCAGTTGGCCATCTTCACCGGAAATGTGCTACAGCATGCATTGTCAACTGTGAGGCCTTCTATAGATAGGTGAGTGCCTTTCCAAATCATGTCCTATCAATTTAATTTACCACAGGTGGACTCCAATCAAGGTGCAGAAACATGTCAGCAACCATCGAGAGGAACAAGAGGCACTTGAGCTCAATTTCAGGTGTTGCAAAGCGTCTGAATACTTATGCCAATGTGATATTTCCATTTTTTCTTTTTAATAAATTTAAAGACATTTCTAAAATTCTGTTTTCATTTTGTCATAATAGGGTACTGAATGAAGATTAATGAGAAAAAAATGAATTTCAACAACTGTAGAATCGGGCTGCAGCATAACCAAAATGAGAAAAGTGAAGGGGTTCTGAATACTTTCTGAAAGTACTGTACCTCTGCTAATGGTAAAATACTGACCAAAGAGAGACAACTGGATAGAGAAACTGTTAGATATGAAATTCTGATAGAAAGATAGGTTGGATGGTGTACTGAAGGCAATTAATGTTTGTTGAAAAGCAAAAAAAAAAGCTTTGTATAAGAGAATCCTTTTGCCTACTTTGTTATTGAGACAGCTGAGTGTCAAGAAAGATAGGGCCAATTGAATTCAGTGGGGATAGGTTACTTCAGCCTATATGGTAAACAAGTAAAGATAATACTAATTTAATAATTTATAAACCTGTATGCCAACTGATTCTCAATGATTCTGGTTGATTCACAACAATCAGAGAAATTACAATAAAACATAAAACTAAAGAAAAAAGATATTGAAATGAAAAATCTCACTTTCCCATGCCAAGTGAAGATCAAGTCATAATTTTATTTTATTAAAAAATAAATAAATGGAACCAAAGAAAGGATATACTAAGAAAGTTGGATATTCTCAAAATCAGAGGGGAGAAAAGTTTAAAAGGTAAAAGTCACATTGATGTGGTGGGAGTAAGGATAGTTTCAAGGGTAGAAAAGTACAAATACATACAATGAATCATTTAGAAGCTAGTGTTAGCAATTTTACTTTTCCTTGTTCTTATCATATACCTTTAATTTCTTTAACTTACTAGTCCTCATTTTTTTAAGCAGTCTGCTTAAGAGTACTTAGAAAAGAGTGCTTAAAAAGGAGCATTATGACTTATATGGATATCTGATGTGGGATATTGCCAGACCACAAGAGGTCAAATTATCACATATAGTTTGTATAAAAACATCCAGCAATTGGCTAGGCTACTGTTTGTAATCCCATTTATCTCTTGATGTCTTTTAAATATGAATTTACTAAGATTCATGTTTATAGGATATAATTTTTATTACAATAGACAAGATACTAGAAAAGAGAAAGAACCTTAGTAAAATATTAGCAGTGAGAATTATACAAGAAACACAATATTGAGTCCAATAAAAATATGATTCCAGATTGATTAAATAATTTTTAAAACTTTTATTCTAAACTCTATAGTTATAATTATTAGAAATATAGGACTAGCAATAGCACTTAGGCTTATATACTGCCCCATCGTGCTTCAAAGAACTATCTGGGCAGTTCACAATTTCAGTGTTATTTGCATATTGCCCCCAACAATCCAAGTCCTCATTTTACCAACTTCAGAAGAATGGAAGGCTGAGTCAACCTTGTAGGTTTTATAAGGATAGATCACTTTCCCGCCAAAGTCAATCTGACACACATTGCAGGAAATGATTAATCTTAATTTAATTTTTTTCTTCAATAAATTCACACTGTATCTAACTCTAGATAATGGGAAAGATTCCTAGCCCTGATAGATTGCTTCAACGCTTTTATGGAATATGTTTTGTTCATAAAAGCGGGATACAAATAAATAAAATAATAATGATGATGATCATATCTCTTGCCTCATCTTCTCTGCCAAATACTTTGCCATTTGCATTTTATACCTTACATATATTTATGTTAGGTTATTTGAATATAGGGTGATATATTTAATGAAATATCAACATTGCAACTTTTTCAATTAAATAATATATTTTTTCTAGATTACAAATAAAAGCAAGGAGTCCATATGGGAATTCATCAAAAGTTTATTGGATGCTTGGTCAGGATGGGTTGTTATGCTACTTATAGGATTGCTGGCAGGTAATTTCAAACAAACTCATATTTACTTATTAAAAGTTGTGTGCTGTAGAGACAGTTGTTTATTCTGGCTATACAGCAATTTTGGGGTTAATTGATAATAGTTTGCAAAACCTTATGTTTATTTATTAAATTTATATAGCTGCCCATTACATGAGAAGTTACTTTAGGAAGCGTATAATATCTCTTATAAAGATAAGAGGTAACTGCTTAGTATATTTTTTACTTACTACAATATCTCTTATAAAGATAAGAGCTATTGTAGTAAGTAAAAAATATACTAGGTAGTTAGTATTGTGGTTTATTATATATATTTTGGTTTGTTATAAATAAACAACGAATGTTCTTCTAGTGTTCAGCTGAAATATGTAATTAGAGCCATGCATAGTTCATGAAGCAATATGACATTTATTCAGGCAAACTCTTATAAAGCAGTCACTAAAAATGTTGTTTCAGTTTTTCTTGCTATGAGAAACCACTTGATGTCACTGTTGTACTATGTTATTTTAAAAAGTGGCAACTATTTGGAATGGAAAGACAAAAATATTACAATTTCAAAATGGAAGGTATAAAAATTGTATGTATCTCTAATACAATATAAGCCAATTATAAATATTTAATGTTACAAGTTGATGATATTTTTACCATAACTATATAAAAATAAATATAAAAAATATTTAAAATGTTTTTTGAGTGACACGGTGGCCTAGTGGTGAAGATGCTCACTTTCCACTTGGAAGATTGAGAGTTCAATTCTAAGCAGTGGCAGATATTTCTCTCCTAGAGCGCAAAACATATCTGCTGCAAACACCGCATGGAATCAGGAAGGGAATCCTGCCAGTAACTCTCAACTCCATCCAGTCACCCTAACTCTATTCCAAATTAAGGGATTACAGGGTTGTAAAAATATAGTTTTTATTTATGGTATTTGTTATTGAATCAGTGTCTGCTTTTAGGTCGGTATATTGAAAATAACAATCATGCACCCTTCCTACTTGTTCAACAAGTGGTCTTAACCTACTATGAACTTTGGTCAATAATCCCAAACCCAAGTTTTGACCTTATCAGTTTCAGCTGCTCATGGAATGATCTAGATAAGAATATATTTTCTTGTTTTAAAAACTTATTTAGATGAATTGTGTGTGTTGTTTAGAAGTTCTTAGAAATAAGTCAAGAAAAGCAATCTATATTTTAAGAGAAACTGTATTGCATAAAAAGCTTATAAAAATATAAATAAAAATAAAAATATAGAAATATAAAGATACAAGGAAATAAGTCTCATCTTTTGTTTGGCAGGTTTCATTCACTCACTCACTGTTGTAGGTGCTAACATGTGTAATAAATGCTCTTGAAGACCCCCTATGGCTATGAGATGGACAGCTCTCCTAACTTGTTGTTTTGGTAACTGTGGGGTGACTTAATATGGAGTTACATATGTATCCAACTCATATTCAAGAGACAAGTCTACAAGAGCATGTGTAAACTCATTTCTTAGCATCTATCATTTGGGTCCTTCTTTAACATCTATTTCTCTTCCTGTTAGGCACATTGGCTGGAGTTATAGATTTAGCAGTGGACTGGATGACTGATTTGAAAGAAGGAGTCTGTTTAAAAGCCTTTTGGTATAGTCATGAGCAGTGTTGCTGGACATCCAATGAAACTACTTTTGAAGACCGGGACAAATGTCCTCAGTGGCAAAAGTGGTCTGAACTTTTAGTTAATGAATCTGAGGTATGGTTATAATTTTGCTGTAATTTACACACTAATTGTTTAAGGTTTTAACTCTGTCTCTCTGTCTATATCTGTCATCTATCTATCTATCTATCTATCATCTATCATCTATCTCTATATATCTCTATGTACGTTCATTTTATGTCTGTTTTTAATCTTATAGTAGTTTGTTCAAATAGTTAGTTGCCTCAGTGTTAAGTAATGATGGTTTGTAAGGGGACTGCATGCATATCTATATAAATTTAGTTTATCATTATGTCATCACTGTCTCAGCATAGCAGTAAGTCCAAAATATTGCTTATATGCTTTTTGGGATGAAATCTTAATTTATATATGACAAACTGAGACAAATGTTCATTGGCTGCCTCCCTATATATTTATCTATCAAGGAAAAAATATGTGTTGAAACTGTTCTTCAGTCACTCTGTTATGGACCGTAATTTTCAAACAAAGTTCAGCCTGCGAAGGAATAAAGCTTATTGTCATAGCTGTCTCTTATTTAAAAATATGCAATGACAGCTGTAGCAATAAGAATCAAAGCATCAAAATAGATGCCCTTCATTTCAGATCTGCCTGGCTCAACTTGGGAGGCCTCATAGAAATCCTGGCATAAAAAGAAGAAAGGGGGTGGGGGAAGGATGAAAGAAGGAAAGATGAAAGGGCAATAAAGCTTTTTGTGTACGTAATAGGAAATCGGGAGGGGGGAGCGATAGGTGAGAAGGACCAGAGCAGCCGGATCCTGTTTGTACCACCATCCCACAGCCAGGCACCCTGAGAAATAAACGAATTACCCTCAAACATCTCAGAGTTCTCAAAAAATCTTGGCGAGCTCCAGTTGGCTGGAAACGGACTGGTCACAGGAGGAAGAATGGGATGGGTGCAGCCTACATCTTATTTTTGTATTCAGCAAGCACGGTAGTTTCAGAGCTCACTTGACTTTACTGCAACTACCATTCTTAGTAAAAGAACCATTTGCTTTAATCAAATGGAGTTGAAGGCTTTTCTTTCCTAAGAGATCGGATTGGAACAGGTCTAACAATTCATCTATGTCAGGGGCATCAAACTCACAGCCCACAGGCCAGATGCATCATGTGCTGGCCCCACCCTCACCCGATTTAACAAAGGGGGGGAAAGTCCTGATAGGTCGTGTGACGCCACCGTGACAATGCTAGTTTGACATCCCTGATCTGTGTCTTAGGCTTGAATAAGTAAAGCCAGATGTCAAAATTATCAGAAGAATCTCCAGTCATTCATCATTCTGTACAATAGGTGAGAGTATAAGTGGGAAACATACATTTGTTACAACAGTTTTTTATTATTTGTCCAGAAAAAAATTTTTTATGCCTATGTGAAATGCCATTTTTTCACTGCCCCCAAAGCATCTCATTAAAGCTGCAAAAAGCATTATAAATATTGAACAATGGATTGTATTTATTTAAAAAAGTTCACCATTCTACTATTTTACAGGCTTAATATTTTTTCATCCACTTTTTGTATAGACTGTAACTTTTGCTAACTTACAAAAGGAAACAAAACTGATTTGAAATGAAGGAGCCTTAATGGGAAATATTGCAGTTTTCAGTCCCAACTCATTTAAAATTGATTTAATTTGCCCTGCCCTCTTCATTTATGGCTACAGTACCTCTGCAATGATTTAGGCCTTAGTGATCAATATTTTTTGTAATACATTATGTTTCCTTCTATGTTTTTGAAATAATGTTTGCAATTTTCATAAATTGCCTTATTGAGGTCCCATATTGGAAGACCTGCAGTCCCAAACTGTTGGTGTTTATTTGGGAGTAAGTCCTCTGACAACATAAAGATTTATTTTCAAGTAAACACTACACAACTCATGATCTTTTGAGTCATCCTTCTTCCACATATAATGTAGGCTGATGCTGCTTCCCTTCCTCTCACAACCTCCTAGTGAAGCCTCCACGGCTGACCCATGGATTTGCCTGCCACTTTACTGGCCGGGGGAGGGGGATAAAGAGACCTGAGGACCGCAAGGAAAACTGCATGCCTACTCCGCATTCCAGCATGCCCCCAAGGATTCCTTTCTCCAGTGGGCTTACCCAGCCAGCTCTATCCAGCTATCCTTTTCTTGCCAGTAGGCATACAAATTGCTTCCTAATCATTCCCTCACTGCCCACTATTGCTAAGAGATTTCAATTTTTGGTTTCCATTCCAAAGAAGTCAATTATCACTTACCCATCTGACCTTGCTGACAGCTGATTTGGTGCAGTGGCCAGAATAAGGCAGGAAAGAAAGTGGGGATATGCCCCGCCCATCTTCCCTTTGCTCATTTATTTCAATTAGGTGGGAGTAATGGTTCCTGGATTTGGGATGCATTATTTAAGTTAGTCCACTTGAAATAGCTTGGTCAGGGGTGTCAGACTGGCAGCCCACGGGCAAGCTGTATCATGTGCAGGCCACGCCCACCCCAGCTCCATAAAGGCAAAAAACATCACGATACATCACAATACGTCACGTGATGCAATCAACACCCATGACCTTGGTCCAAACCTTGTTGCTCTATGATGCTCCTTCTAGCCTAGTTGACAAGACAAGGTTACAAATGGACAAAAGAGACAGGAGAGTTTTACTAATATATAGATGTGTCAGACTGCAGACATCAAGGAAAACATCTGTGTGGTTGAATAAGCCAAATATGAAAAATATACTGTACAAATCTTATATCATAGTTGATGAAGAAATCGTGCTTCATATTCTCTCACTCTCCCATACAGCCACCATAAATGTGCCCCCTTTGGGGACTGTCTTAACAGTGACCTGTTCTTGTTTCTTTTTCCTTTTTTAGGGTGCCAGTGCTTACATTCTAAATTACTTCCTATATATCTTATGGGCATTGTTGTTTGTTTTCCTGGCTGTCTCCCTTGTGAGGGTGTTTGCTCCTTATGCCTGTGGATCTGGAATTCCAGAGGTAATGTCTCCTTACTTGATTGGTATAACTTTGACATTGGGAGTGAGAGGGGAGGGAATGATTTTCTACAATGCAACATTTCAGGCAGACTCAGTCTGCACCCCTTGTTAATGGAGATGAAAGTAGGAAAAGGAAAGGAAATGGTTGACTTTAAAGGTGGCCACTTGGTTTGAGTTTTTCAGCACAGAATATTCACCTATCTTGAAAAATCAAAATGATTCCTGACCTGCCTAGATTTCCTAGTGGTTTCACAAAAATCTGATCAACCAACTTTTGTTCTTCTTTCCCTTTTAGATAAAGACCATCTTAAGTGGCTTCATTATTCGAGGATACCTAGGCAAGTGGACGCTCTTAATCAAAACTGTAACTTTAGTTCTGGTGGTATCCTCAGGACTCAGTCTTGGCAAAGAAGGGCCTCTCGTGCATGTAGCCTGCTGCTGTGGCAATTGCTTTAGCAGCCTCTTCTCCAAGTATAGCAAGAATGAAGGAAAAAGGAGAGAGGTATTGGTAGTTTCACCATTTCCTTCGTTCACCTAATATTCTGTGAATATTTTCCACAGACTACTAACATGTGGATTCATGTTTCCATGTTAGGTACTGTCAGCTGCAGCTGCTGCTGGTGTCTCTGTTGCCTTTGGCGCACCCATTGGGGGCGTCCTTTTTAGTTTAGAAGAGGTAAGAAGTATTTTTAATGTCATAAATTGAGCAAATGCTTTGTATGGCATATTTTATTGGTAGCTGTTCCTGTATTGTTTTGCTTTAGACAGTGGGTGGCAGTCAGTGCTCAAGGGACAGAAATCATTAGAGAAAGAATGGAAATAGGTAGACATCTCTGAGCTGAGCTGGTGACTAGAAGCTGGAATTCAATATAATGCAAACACAAGCAATAGAACATAATCCAGCCAGTGTCTAAGAAAAATTCCATGGATGAAAATCCTAAAGGGGAAAACAACTCAAGAATCTTGGGAAATTCTGAAAAGTATGATCATAGAAGCCCAGACCAGCNTGGATGAAAATCCTAAAGGGGAAAACAACTCAAGAAGCATAGGAAACTCTGAAAAATATTATCATAAAAGTCCGGTCCAACACAATACCACTGAAAAGAAAAACAAAAAATCCAAGAAGAAACCAGCATGGTTGCACAAAGATCTCTCTGATAAACTGAAAAATAAAAAGAACAAATACAAAAATGGAAAGACAGACACATAACTATCAGCAGATAGCCCAAATCTGCAAAGATGAAGTCAGGAAAGCAAAGGCTCAGAATAAACAAAGACTTGCAACAAAAGTCAAAGATAGTTTTTTAAAAAGTTTCTTTCAATAACAAGAAAAAAGTCAAGGAAACAGTAGGCCCATTTAAGAGAGCAGATGGCAGGGAAGTCACAGGCAGCAGAGAGAAAGCAGAACTGTTTAACTCATTCTTTGCCTAAGTCTTGAAGCAAAAAGAAATTATAGGCCAACCTACTAAAACCTACTAATTTTTAAAGCCAGACTAGAAATAAAAATTAAAATAAGCAAGAAAGTGTTTAGGGAACACCTGTCTGATTTTGATGAACATAAATCACTGGGACCTGAAGGATTACATCCCAGAGTTCTGAAGGAACTGGCAGATGTTATCTCAAAACCATTGTACCATATCTTTCAAAAATCCTGAAACAAATGGGAATTACCCTAGGATTGGAAAACAGCTGATGTGGTTCCCATCTTCAAAAAAGCGGGGGAAAACAGATCCAGGAAACTACAGGCCAATCCGTCTAACATCAATACCTGGGAAGATACTGGAAAAAATAAATTTTAAAAAAATCAGATCTGTGAACATCTAGAAACAAATAAAGCTATAACTAGTAGCCTGCATGGATTTGTTAGGATTAGATCAATCTTATTTCATTCTTTGACAAAGTGACTAAATTAGTAGACCAGCGAAATGTTGTGAACATAATATAGTTAGACTTTAGGAAGGCATTTGATAAAGCAGACCACAACCTACTTCTTGGTAAACTAGAAAAATGTGGGATAGACAACATCATCACCAGATGAATTTGTAATTGGCTGACAAGCCGTGCTCAACAAGTAGTCCTTAATGGTACTACATCTACATAGACGGGTGTAAACAGTGGCACACCACAAGGTTCCGTCTTAGGCCCAGTACTCTTTAATATATTCATAAATGACTTAGATGAGGAAATAGAAGGGGA
Organism: Ophiophagus hannah; assembly: GCA_000516915.1. Classification (NCBI taxonomy): domain Eukaryota; kingdom Metazoa; phylum Chordata; class Lepidosauria; order Squamata; family Elapidae; genus Ophiophagus; species Ophiophagus hannah. The sequence continues at coordinate 221,596 of AZIM01000772.1, forward strand.
ACTCATCAAATTTGCAGATGACACTAAGCTAGCAGGAATAGCCAACACCCCAGAAGACAAGCTCAGGATCCAAAAAGATCTTGACAGACTTGAACAATGGTCCCTATCCAACAACATGGAATTTAATGTGTGGAGAAATGCAAGGTTTTACACCTGGGCAGGAAAAACCAAAGTTACAAGTACAGATTAGGTGCAATCTGTCTCAAAAACAGTAAAACTGAGAGGGACCTTGGAGTTCTAGTGGACAATCACTTAACCATGAGTCAGCAATGTGCGGCAGCAGCCCAAAAAGCTAATGCAATCCTTGGTTGTAATAAACAGAGGCACAGAATCAACATCCCATGAAGTATTAGTACTGCTTCATAAACCCTTAGTAAGGCCACACCTGGAATATTGCATCCACTTTTGGTTACCACATAACAAAAAAGATGTTGAGACTTTGGAAAAAGTGCAAAGAAGAGCAACTAAGATGATTAAAAGGCCTGGAGACTAAAACATATGAAGAATGATTACAGGCATTGAGTATGGCCAGGCTAGAGAAAAGAAGGACTGGGAGGGGGGCATGATAGCAGTATTCCAGTATTTAAGAGGCTGCCACAAAAAAGAGGGGGTCAATTTATTTTCCAAAGCATCAGGCAGCAGGGCAAGAAACAATGGATGGAAACTA
>AZIM01000772.1:233311-246771 GCA_000516915.1 Ophiophagus hannah
AGAACCTGCTGAATACCACCTCTGGTCCCGGGGTCACGTGATCATTTTTTGCATGCTTCTGACAAGCAAAGTCAATGGGGAAACTAGATTCATTTAACAACTGTGTTATTAATTTAATAACTGCAGTGATTCACTTAACAAATGTGATTCACTTAGCAACAAAAATTTTGGGCTCAGNTGTGGTCGTAAGTTGAGGACTACCTGCATTTATTTGCACAACAAACTTGAGGGGAAAAATTGAGCCATTTGGAGCCAACCAAAGTTCGGCCAAACAAACTTTGCTGTTTTTGCCCAATGCTAATCTCAATGGGATTCAATTCTGGTAAAATCAGGAAAGTACATGAGTTTACTAATTATGTCACTTTGACAAACTCTTTGCATAATAGGCAGGCTTTTTTTAAAGGACGTAAAATATTGGTAAAAGGAGACTATGGTTTTAGATCAATAATTACTATATCTAACTTATTTTTTTAGACATACGATGTACAGAATCCTGGGTTTTGAAGATAAAAACTCCACAAAATCTAGTTTTGTGAAAGTAATATCAGACTATGGCTAAAGTTCAAGGTAGAAAGAGTCCTATAATAAATATTTTAAAATACACTATTTAAAGTATTCTTTACTTTCTGCAACTTTTTACTTCAAGATATTGTCTAACAAACTATAATTGTATATACTCAATAAAAATAAATGACCAGACTCTACAAAAAGGAAATACTCTTCACCAGACAGATCTTTAATGGAACCCCAATGTTTCATAACTGCACTAAAATAATTGTAAATAGAAATATTTCTTTGAAATGATTCCCCTATTTTGTAGTACTATGTAAAGGATATAGTGTGATATTTTTAAAATAGAAAAGTTATCCAGACATCGCATTGCTGTTAAAAATCTTTGGGGCAGTGATAATAGAATATCTATCCTCTTTTTCTGTTTTTCCAATCCTTTGAGAAATGAAAAGGAATGAAAAATTGCCTTTCACACCTAATTATTTAAGTGTGCATAGTGTTTAAAATAAAATGTTTAAAACAGTAGGGTCAATTATTTGAGGCATTGGACTGACATAATTAGCATTGATTATTCAAAGGGTTTTCTTATCAGGGTAAGTTAGTAAGTCCGTATTAATACAGTTAACATTAGCTCGACTATTAATTTCTTTTTCAGTTTTCTTAACAGCTATAGCAATCCCCCACTAAAATAATTAACAAAAACTCATGATAGATGGAATGAATAGATATTTGAGAGCTTCCAACCTTTTGCATAGTAGCATGCCTGCAGGAGAAGGGGGAGGACATATAATTCAATGGTTTTGCAGGAAGCTTTCTTTAAATGTGATGCATTGGCATTCAGGTCACAGTTCAGGAGCCTCTGCCTTTAAGGTTTTTACAATACTTTGATGTATCAGTCTCTTTATGCCCTGCACTGAGTTTCTTCTGCTTTGGCCTGGAGGATCCCAACAGTTTCTGCAAATGTTTTCTGAGAGATGATGTCAAGTTGGACAAGTTTGAGCCTGCTCAAGAAACTGCTTTAACTAAGTACATTGAGGAATGCAGCTGGATAGAATATGGAATCTTTATCCCTTTGCCAAAGGCTGAGAAAAATATAATGAAAGCTCTGTATTCATAAAAGCAATGCATTGTGATGAATTTTTTTCAGTTTGTAAATGTAAATCATTCTTTTTTTAAAAAAAAAATTCCCATTTCTTGGTTTTTAGAGAAGGGAGGAGCAGGGTGTCTTTCTGAAACCGATCGTTTCGTGTTTAAATTTTGCCTGCAGCAGACTTTGAAAAATGAACAAGACAGGTTAATGATTAATCACAATTTTGTTTCTTCCCTTCTTCTCTAGGAGGCTCCTGGGCATTATCACTAAAAAGGACGTGTTAAGGCATATGGCTCAAATGGCAAATCAAGATCCTGAATCCATCATGTTTAATTAGGCTGTTCCCAGCAGAGAGGCCCAAAACTTAAAGAAAAGATTCTTACTGAACTGATTGAAAGGAGTTTGAATAAGCTCTTCATTTTTTGTTAAAATAAAATTTAAATTAATCGAACTTTGTTAAGGGTAGAACCCAGGGAAAATTATAGCAAACTGAACATTTGAGTTATGTTGCTAAAGGTGTTTGAAAATTCCATTCAGCTATGGGCTATTTTTTCTGGGAACATGTTTCTCTTGTCATATATACAGTCCTTACCATAGCATATTTTTTGCCTTGTCCTGCCTACCATATCCCATTCATTAAAATGCATTTTCCTCATGATTTGATGAGAACAGAAAACCCATCTTTACAAAAATTGGGAGCAGAGAGAAGCCATATCATCTTGATAAAAGATATTAAAAACAGCAAGCCTACAATATAATCAAGAATGCCAAATGTTTTCATTGCACATGCCCTATTTCTTATTTCTTAAATTTCTATTTGGGTTCCCAAATTAGGTTATTTTCTAAAGCTGCATACTTTTGTGAAGAATGTTCTTGCTTTTACTATTTTTGCAAAATTCATAGATATTGTAGAAGTAAAGGGTACTTCAGTTAACTTTTAGTGCTATTGTTTAGTCTGTTCACTTGTAATAGAATGAAATAACCTGCAAATTCTGTCCTTTTTTATGATGAATTTTTTTCTTACTGTGTTCCCATACATGAGCATGATGTCAGGTAGAGTACAAAAGGTTATATGTTTTCCAGGATAACTGACATTAAATTGCAATTCTGGCCACAAATTTTTGTTAAAAAGTATTTTGAATAATAAGCTTCAGTATTCCTACACACACATAAAAATAATTGTTGTTTTTTCCCTAGAGAAAAAAAAAACATATTAACACTCAGGTTTTTTTTTTAATGTATTTATTCTTTGTGGAAATGTATATTTATTTTATGTCACAAATAGATTTTACAGTATGAAATATTTTATAAACCACCTTAGAATCAGCTTAAACTAATTTTTATAGTTAAAAAAAGTATAATCGAATTTGAAGTTTGGACATGAATATGATAAATAAAATATTTGCCATAGATAATCTTCATATTACATGTCTCAGCATATGATTTTTGGGATGCTCATTTATTACTTGGTTCCTGGAAGAAATATGTTGAAATGGGCTCCAGGAAATATCAAGATGGTTTCCCAGAGTGTAACCCCATTAACATTAGCACATATTCTATGTTATGTGGTTTGTTGATAAATTTATTGACTGATGTATACATGAAACCTACTTCCTGTGTAAGCATGTCCAATATTTTGCCAAAAGATTACCCAGCTGAAAAACCCATGGTTTTTATTAATGCCTGGAAAGAAGATGTGGTATTAAGCTGGTTATGACAACATGGTATTGGTTTTAAGATTCATCAATATATCACTGTCTGGACACATGAAACAAAGTGTATTTAGCTGATTGTCACCCAATTTTAGTGACTGGGAATAACAATAATTCTAATAATTGACAGGATATTTTTCAGAATTGATAGAGGAGACTTCCCTTTATAGAAGAACACCAGAGAATATCTATTGTATTTAATTAAAAATGCAGTTTTCTACTTCTTCAAATGGCAGAAAATAATAAAATAATAAACGTTAGAAAAATAATAAAATTTATCCAACTTTCCGAAAGTTATTAACCATCCCTACCTTTTAGTACAAAGCAGTGGCTCTTCTGTAAGGAAGTGTATGAATTTGAGTGTGTGCTTGGAGACAAAATCTAGCGTTATGTGGGGCTGCATAACCAAGCCACAATGCAACCATTTTTAGTAACTGTTTTTAAACTCTTTTCTCCTTGACATCCAAATATAGTTTTTATACATTTAACAAATTAGTCTGTACAACACATGGAACAGAATGGAAATACTGTATGGGAGATTGATCTGATAAATATTACATTTTGAAAGGTATTAAGAGAGAAGTTCAGTGCAATAATAAACATGGTTCTGATATACAAAAAGAGTGATAGTTTTCAGTATACAAATAGATATGGAAAATATGTTAGATATTTTAGTTATATACTTTCTTATGTTTAACTATTAGCCTATAACTTATGAGCAATCCATGGCTTTTTTTGTTTGATATATGATGAAAAATTATCAAAAACAGTTATCTTTTTGTTTCATGTTATTTCTGAAGAAGAAAAGTTCAGCTTGATAAAATGTATTCTGAATTGCAACCATGAATAATAGATTTATTGAAATTTCTCATTTCTCATTTATATGTGTGGATTGAACTTGCATATATTCACTAAATGAATAAAAAAGCTTTGGTAAATGAACATCATCAAAAAAACCTGTACTTCATGTAGCTCTACCCTGATTTAATATACATTAATTGTCGAAGCTGCTCTGTTTTATTAAAATGTAAATTTTAAAGTAGGCTAAACATTACAGTAAAATTGCAAATCCCACAATTTGTATACTACATATCAAGCTACAAACATGAAGAAACAAAAATACAAAGATCTTTTGAGTTCCTNTGTTAAAATATCTAAATTTCATACTTACTACCTTCCAGTGTGTATCTTAATGCAGATTTTGTGTTCTAGCTTTTGAAAAAAATATAGACACCTCCCCCCTATTATTCTTGTCCAGATGTGTCGCAGGAGGACGAAACTTCAAAACATCTGAATTCCATCAGATTGGCAATGGCTATTTACACTATTTACACATATTGTGGGGAAGGAGGAAAATTACATTTGGGGTATGTGTTTAAACAGGAAGAAATTCACTGTTTTAAATTGTATTAGGAAGCAGATTTCATTTTCTATTTGCATTAGTAAAACTTTCTGTGCAACTTCAGTCTGGATATTTAAACCGAAATGAGTATGTCAGTAATTGAAATGTGCAAAATGCTTCAGTTTTGTCATTTAGATTCAGAATAAGCAATATAAGTTCAAAATTTACATTATAAATTACATTTTTGGCAGAGCGATGGTTGTGCAGTGTTTGGAATGTGGTATATTGCCCACTAACTTTGCTGACCACCAGGAGTTCGATCCTGACTAGCTCAAGGTTGACTTAGCCTTCCAGCCTTCTGAGGTTGGTAAAATGAGGACCCTGATAGTTGGGTGCTGCCAGACTGGCCCCAGCTACTCCCTAGGAAAGAAGGACCCTTGACTACAAAGGCTTTAGAGAAAAGGTACTTTTACTAAAGATGCCGAGTGCAGCATAGATGAGGAAAGCTCTGAGGAAAAACCATGTGAAAATCGTATATTGAAAGCAATCCCCATGTCCCAAACAGTCCCCCCTAGGTGAGCAGTTGAATCAAGCCTCATTCCAATGTTTTGGAAACTCGGTGCCTCAGGCGCCGGTGTAAATTCCTTTCCAGTCTTGAATTTCTTTCCTTGCAGTCTTGAAGCTTGGCTGATGGCTCAGTTTAGCACCTCTGGTTCCTGTTAGTGTCTATACTCCCCAATTTCCCGTAGCGTTCTTTCACATCTCCAGCGTGCTTACCCTCCCAGATGCTGACTCCCCCTGGTTATGGCAGTTGCTAGCGAGCTTCAAAGAATGTGAAGATAAGCAGCTGACATTCGGGGGCCCTTTGCAAAGGCGTTAGCGCTAAAAGAGAAAAGAAAAGAGAATTTTAAATATTCAGTTGAGTTCAGATGTTCTAGATTTGTTGGGATATTTCTTGTGGAAAGCATGAAGGAGTTTGTCAGCTCGAATGTGGTTTCTGTCAACCCATTTGGATTGGGAAGCAGGGAAATATTTCCATGCAATCAAATACTGGATCCTGCCCTTCTATTTTCGCAAAATTTCTTTCACCTCAAAACGTTGTCTGTAAATAGGTTGCACAAATAGCTTATCCAAAGTATGAGATGATGGGATCTTTGAGCAAGGGATAAAGTGGACTTGTTTTGAGAACAAGTCAGTAATCATCCAAATTATGGTGTTCCTTGCACTTTCTGGCAGTTCAAGTCCAAACAGATCTCTTTCCAAGGGACATGGGGATTTGCAGTAGTCCCATGGATTTCCCTGGTTGTCTTTTGGCTGATGCACACACTGGTCAGCTGGCTACATAGTTTTCAATGTCCTTTTTGAGAGATGGCCACCAGAATTGTCATTTAACCAGGTGTAGAGTGTTTACAAAACCGAAATGCCTAGCGGCTTTTGAGTCCAATTAAATCCAATTCCCGTAGGGGGATAGGCCAGGACATACAATTTTGCCCCTGGCCAGGCTAGTCTCTCCCTGAAAGTGTTCTTTATGGGCCACTAGCCATTCATAATCTTTAAGGCAGCTTTCACTTTATCTAGCACTTCGCAGAAAATATCTGGTCTAACTTTTTCCTGGCGTCTCATTGTTACCCTCTGCTGCTAATTGGTTAAGAGGGGATGACTGGTCAAATGATTTCAAGTCTAGCACTGTTATATTGTGGCATCAGGATAGGACATCTACTAGGAAGCCTTTTCTCCCTGGGATGTAGTGCAGAATGAAATTGAAATGATTGAAATACTGTACCCAAACGGCTTGCTTGGAGGTTAGCTTCCATGGGGTTTTTTAACCTTCTTATGATCTGTCCACCCTTCAAATAGGTGTTTAGACCCTTCCAGGAAGGGTCGCCAGGTTAACAATGCCCATCGAACTGCATAGGCCTCCTTCTACCAGACTGCCCACCTCTGGTTTGTGTCCGTTAACTTTTTGGAGGTGTAGGCTTAGGGTTTTCTTGTAGCAGCACAGCCCCTACAGCCATATCTCTAGCATCTGCCTGGATTAAAAAGGGGGCATCTGGAGTTGAGTGTTTTAGCACAGGTTCCATTGCAAACAGACACTTGAGCTTTTCAAATGCCTCTTGACATTCCATACTCCACTTTAAGGTTGGCTAGGTTTGGGTTTTCCCTCCTCTTCATTTTCAGAAGGTTTGAAGAGGGCAGAGCGATTTGGGCAAAAGCAGGAAAAATTGTCGGTAGAAATTTGTGAACCCCAAGAAACTTTGGAGTTGCTACCTCGTGCTAGAGGGGCCATTCCAGGATTGGCCTGATGTTTTCTGGGTCCGTTTCCACCCCCTCCTGTGAGATTCAGTATCCCAATTATTCAATTTTGTCTTTATGGAACTCACGCTTTGAAAGTTTCGGCTTCTCACAATTTTTTTAACACAGTTAGTAAGAGCCTAACATGCTCATCCTTCATTTCGGAGTAGATCAGAATGTTGTCTAAATACACCAACACCCATTTGTATATGTGTTCATGCAGGGCTTCATTTATCAGCTGCATGAATATGGCGGGGCTCCTTGCAATCCAAATGGTAATACCTGGCATTGGAAATACCCCAGGGAGCAGTTGAAAGCCATTTTCCACTCATCCCCCTCCTTAATCCCGACTCTGTAATATGCTTTGCATAAGTCTAGTTTAGTAAAAATCTTCCCCTAAGCTAAGTGAGCTAGCATGTCCTTCATGAGTGGTAGGGGGTATACGTTCTTCAGATAGACCATGTTGAGCCCACGGTAGTCCACGCATAAGTGGAGAGAGTCACCTTTCTTTTCCCAGAATAGGATTGGGGTGGCTACCTGGGGTCTGGCCAGCTGGATGAAAACAATGTTGCAAGTTTTTATCTATGAATGCACAAAGCTCTTCCAGCTCTCTAGGAGGTTGGGTTTTGGCAGTTTAGTCCTAGGGAGGATCTCGGCGCAGTTGGTCAGCCAGTGTGATGTTGGACCTTTCTCACTAAAAGGTCCCAATATTCCCTGAGGATTTTTGGGTCCTACCTTGGTTGGTTTGGTGCCACTATGGCTAATTCCAACACATTCTGGGTGGCTTTGCTGCTAATCTTCCAGGGAGAAGTCTCGCCTTTCTTAGGTCCCCCCGCTCCAAATGTTTAACAGTCTTTTTCACCAGTTCATGTAGGGATTCAATTTTTGGAACAATGCCAGCCCCAGCAAGAGGGGTGTCTCCATCCCAGAATCCTCAATAAAACTCAGGGTCTCCTGGTGACCACCCATCCTTTTTTCCACTGGTTCCAAATGACCAGAGCTTCCCCAGCCATGGTCCCATCTAGCTGGCAAAATGCTATGGGTAACCTTAACTGTTATAGTCTGAGTCCTAATTTTTCCACCACCTCAGGGCTCACCATGCATCTGGTGCAGCCTAAGTGCAGTAAGGCCAAGATCTTCCCCTGGTGCCTGACAATGGCACATTCAGCTCTACTGAGATGGTGATGGGGATCACAGGGTAACTTACTCTGACATTGTCAGAGTTTGTGTTGCTCCTCTCTGGGGTGGTTGGAGCTTCCCACCCCCCAGATCAAGGCGGGGAGAACTCAATGACTTTGACTACCTTTAACACCATTTCACAGGGCTTTGGGATGGCTTTTCCTGCCTTTTTCTAATGTTGCAACCAGTCTTTGGGGTCATTTTGGTGAGTCATCAGTCAACGGCTCGGTGCCCTTCGTTCCTGCACTTGAAGCATACAGCAGGTTGGCATATGGGGCTGAGATTGCATCTTGAAGTTCTCAGGACCTCTGTCTTTGCCAGAGGGGGAGAACAATGCCATCCATGGTGTTTCAGCTTCAGGAGTAGCCACGTCAATCTCAATCTCTTCTGGCAGAGAGTGTGAGGGGACCCCCCCATGAGATGTAGGTGTAGTATACATTATCATTGATCCCATCTTGGAAGCATTCTATTAAGATGTCCTCTGTCCAGTCAGCCAGCTGGCATGCCAGCCCTTGAAACTCTTGGTTATACACTGCCACTCCCCTGTGGCCCTGATTGATGATTTTGATGCAGGTTCAAGCCACATCTAATTACAGTTTAATGAATAGGTTGCTAATTTCCCTACAGTTGATACACTAGCAAAGAGAGAGAGAGAGAGAGAGAGAGAGAGAGATGTCCTTACATATGTGTGTGAGACAATGTGAGTGTAAAGGTTCATGCCTTGTGTTTGTTGATCCTGGTTTTATATCACATGCAGCCTTAATTGTTGGAAGAAAGCCTCAGTCCTACTTGCCTACTTTTCCACAAAAACTGGGAAAAAATTCTGCATAGTGATTTTTGCAGCCCGGGACGACAGTCACATAATCTAAATCATAATTTTGATTTACAAGGATGGCATGCCGTGATAAGAAGCATATATGTTCTTTGATAGTTTCTGCTGGCCCTTCATATGGATGGCTTCATTTTTAGCTCAGCATACTTAGCTTGTTATGGGAAAATCTGGGACTTCCCAGCTCTTTTCTTCTTTTTCTTCTTTTTCTGTGATACAAGCTGTAGTCTTTGATTGAAACAGCTGGCTAAAAAAAATCTTTGATACATCCATCCATGCTGTGTTAGCTACACCAACTATACTACATATTTTGGATATCTCTGGGTATTAATATTTTCTTTTTATATTCCTTTATGGAAGATTTTGAAAATGTAAATATAAATAGCACAATCCAAAACATATGGCGCCTGGAATGTCAATATTCTAGAAGACACTGCTATTTTCTGAATAGATATTTCAGTCAGCAGACTGGTCATTTTTCATTCAGAATGAAAGGTTCACTATGAATTTACTAATAATAGAGAAAATGACATTTAAGTGATTTAACAATTAGGCAAACAAGATGCAATTTAATCTTTCAAAACTTTTAATTAATATAATTTATTACTCTTTTTTTATCTCTGGGAATTTACCTCTTCGGTACTATAATAGTTTCATAAGTCTGATAATTTCCTACATAATTAAGGCATGAGCAAACAAGACAAAAATACCTAACTATAAAATCTTTTCACTAATAACAAACAAATGAAACTTTCTAAAGTAAAAGCAAATTTGAGTAATTTTCCTTATGACCCCTCAGTCTTTCTAGTTGTTCTTGATCATAAGGCTTAATATAAGATGACAAATTTCCTTAGATTACTATTAGAACTTGTTTATCAACAATTACAAATAGTTGACATACAGACTCCCAGGGAAGAAATGGTGAATTGAAGATGGCTCCATTAAAAGGGAAGCCAATGATTATGGTGGAATGAAGAGCTGGCAATAGACTGCCTCTTTGTAATTTCTATCCTGACAAGGAGAGGATTTTAGATTACCCACAAGGATCCAGACAGTTGTTCTTCATGAAGAGACCTCAAGAAAGTGGGGTCTCTGGCAAACATAGGAATAACCATCTTGCCCAAACCACAGTCAGTGTTGGGAAACTGTTATCTAGGAAAGGAGGAGAGCTCAAGTGGGGAATTAGCCTTGAGTTGTTGCATAACTGCAGGAGACCTAGGACTGATCCTCCCTATGCTCAGTGAGTTCTTATCTGTTTGTTCCCAAGACAAGGCAAGCAGTCTGGGGAGATTCCTGTATTATAGGAATACTACTAATAATAATAATTTTTTAAAAAACACCTAGCTTGAACCTGTGGACTGGCTTCTTGCACCTGGCAGTTGGCACAATTTAAGGGCACTGAGTTTGCATACTTCCTTTTGTAATCAAATTTTATAAATTGCTTAACTTTTTTTCAGCTTTTAGGATCTTTGGATCAAAAAGTCTGAAAACACTGGGTGACTTTCTTTCAATCCTTAATGGAAGATTTAAATATAATTTTAAGAATTGAAATGTTTTGGGGAAATAAACAGCAAAAAGTGATTAGAACTTTGATTTTGGAAATTTACAAATAGAGTAAAGGTCAAAATGAACTTGAAATAATATTTTGGATATTATTTCATTTAATTATAAGGATCCTTCCCACTGAAAAATGTTTTTGCTTTGAATTTTTTTAAAAAAACCTAGAGAACACGTGGCCCATTGGGTCGCTGTTTCATAGATATTTCTTTACCTAACAGAGAAACATACACACAAAAATAACCAAAGAACACTGGCAACAGGAGTGAGTTCCAACTTCCTTCTGGCTTCTCCATTGAGTTCCATGTGGTAATCAAGGTAGGATGATAGGAAATCTTCTCTTTCCTTCCATTTCTTTTTCAGCAGGAAGGAAAGTGCATGCTTCTTGGTAAGGTGTGAGTGATGGATTGCAAGATTGGCTGGGAAACTGTCATAGAACATCTAAAATAAAGGTCATGTGACTGTAGCAGTAGCAGTCCAGAAATGCAGCAATCAGCCAGTATCACTAAAAGAACCACAACGTCTCCAAATTTCATGAGTCATGGGCCCCGTATTTTGGATACATTCTGTAAGCCTACTGTTCAAAAAATGTTGCCATATGATGCACCATTTCACCCAGCTAAAGGTCATGAAAATAAGAGGTTTAAAGTATATAGATGATAGAATTGAACTTTGAAGTTCAACACTATTAGTTGGACACTATTAGGAACTAGAAAGAACTAAACTACAATTAAAAGAGAATATCTGAATTTGACTTACTACTACAGAACAGAGCAAAATATTTTAACATTAATCATATTGAAGGTATTTTTGAACAATGGATGCAGAAGTTAATTTTAAGTGAGTCTGCCTCTATACTTAGACTGTATTTAAAATATGTAATGGAAGAGCAACAGGTTTTACTGGACAAGAGAAATTGATTTGAAAGCGGATTTTAAAATGATGCTATAAGAATGATTTGAAAAAAGATGCTATACAAAATAAAAAAGATGGACATACAAAATGAAGCCAGCTGATATCTTAATAATTAAAAGGGATACACAAATAACAAACCAAGAGGATGAGCTGGATAATTTTTTATTGCATTTATAAAAGAAGCTTGTTAATATTTTAAAGAATTTTGTGAGGACAAAGGAAAAATGAAAAGAAATCAAGTTTTAGGACATAATTTGAAGGGATCGAAGATCAAGAATAATAATCTTTCTACTTCTTTCTAGTTTATTGGGCCTTGTCTAAATAATAATCTGTTAAGTGTGCAACAATTGTGGTCTACTAGTTAGATACACATCCCAAGTGATGTTTTTGTGCACAATGCTTGTCAGTTGCCCAAAATAATTAAATTAATGGAAGTTTTTATAAAGCATTTTATTCATGTTGTTCAGTAAGCCTGTTGAAAATCAAAGCAAAGCTTTTCAAGTCCAGATAATGAAATGGTTGCTATTCTTATAATGTAAAGTAAATCCCACTGACTTCGACCATCGTCAAACAACTGTGCAAAGGATTACAACTTCAGTCATCCCTTTACTGTATTTAATCCTACAAAGTATGAATCTGTCAATTGACATGAGACCCAGTGTATTCAGTGTGGCTGTTTTCTCCCAAGCTAGGGTAGATACCAAACATTATATGGAAATATGGCTAACAGAAAAATCTTAGCTTTCATATCAATCTACAGTTTAACCAACTGTGTTGGGATGAGAGTAGAGACCTTTCACGATAATATCAGCTACCTCCAGTTTTTTTAAAAAAAACAATTGTATTACAACCAAAGAAAAGTATCTTCTCTGAGAATGTAATTTTTAATTTTTTAAAATTAGATTATATTGTTCACATGTCTGGGTCTTGTAAATGTGATATTTTCCTATCCTAGCTGGAAGCATCAGTTAATGAAGTGATTTTTTCTGTTCTTAAAGCAGATGCCACATTCAGGTAATTCTTGACTTATGTCTGAAATTCTGACAGACCCAAGAAAAGGTACTTGTGATCTGAATTCAAAGTCCCAATGGTCAATGTAGTCATTTGATCATATTTTTGGCACATAGCAGTCAGCTTGCATTTATGATCCCTTGCAAGCACCCTGGAGTTATGTGACTGCAATTTATGGCCTTTTTTAACCAGAAACCAGCTTTTACTTATGTTTTCCAGCAAAAGCCACCAATTCTAGACAATGGTTTCACCATATCAGAAAGTCATGAAAGAGATAGAAAACTAAGCATTGTTTTATTATAACTTACGTTATGCCTCAAAAATGCAAAGCATTTCTGCTACGTGTTTTGCAGAATTGATTAAAACATGAATTGATAAGCCTTTGTGATGGCTTGCTTGCTATAAATCCTGTTCGTTCATTTTGCAGCTTAGGACATACATTCATTAAGGACAGATGTTAAACTCACTCACCACTGTGGCATTTTGTTTGTTCAATATAGTAACACTGAAAGAGCAGTATGAAATTTGTGTATATACTTCGGATTTCAGTGAGCAGCCTGGTAATATCTTCCACTTTCAAATGGACAGAGAAAACTAAAGGAAAATACACTACACTAATCCTGCTGAGATGACTGTGACACAAGTAGGTCTTCTTTTAAAACAGAACCCTTATTACTCTGTTCAAGGAGCTGTATAAATGGTAAATAGTAAAATACCGTGTGGTGTCATAAAGTCAAACACTAAGAAAATAAAATTAAAATGAGCGGGTTTGTGTTTTTTTTGGCTTGACATCCCATTTCAATCCCCACTTATTTTTGAGACAGCATGAAAAGAAAGACTCTGCTGTGTAGAATTCTGTGCAATTTTCTCAAGTGTATTAAATAAAATCTTTACTATGGTCAAAGTCCAGTATAAGTAGAGTGCCAAGCTAAAATACAGAGTAATTGTAAAAAGCTAAAAGATTTTAAAAAGGTATATACAGGGGTGGGATTTTACCGGTTCTGACCAGTTCTATAGAATCCC
>AZIM01000772.1:256744-270481 GCA_000516915.1 Ophiophagus hannah
GTTGCAGCATCCCCACAGTCATGAGAGGTGTGCCTTGATGTGAGTGATATTGAGTTGGCCACACCCACCAATAACATGACCACCCAACCATGTCCACCCAGTCACATGACCACCAAGCCACACCACCAACTAAGACACGCCCACAGAACTGGTTGTTTAAAAAAAATGAATCCCACCCCTGCAAACAACCCCCTTTTTGTTTCTCAGAGAACAATCCATCACCAAATGCTACATCCATGCACAAGAAGCATTGTGGGATAAGCAAGAAGGACATGAATTATTATTCACCATATGATATATGAGAACAGATACATCAGGAGAAAAAGGTTTGAAACATCTGAAGAAAAAATTCATCTTGCTGACCTTAAGTCCAGGGGATGTTTTAGTGTACCTTGGCAATTATGTGGTGGCCAGTGGCACAGGAAATATTCTGGAATGAAGAATTGAATTAGCCAAATATTTAAAAACCCAAGAAATTAAAGTTCCACCATTAGTGAAGAATCTGAAGGAAAAAAAATGAGTGTTTCAGAAAGACAACAATCCAAGACATATCTCCAAGTCAGTCATGAATTAATGAGTCAGTTTGGTCTAATGATTAAGGCTCCAAGCTACAAAGTGGGAGACCATGGTGAGTTCCAGTCCAGCCTCAGATGTGAAAGCTAGCTGGGTGACTATTGGCCAGTTACTCTTTCTCAGCCCAACCCATCTCACACGGTTGCTGTTGTGGGGAAAATAGGAGGAGGATGTTGTTCACTGCCTTGAGTTATTTATATAAATAATGAAGGCAGGATATAAACAAACAAACAAACGAATGAATGAATATAGTTAAAGGACAGAAAGATAAAGATTGCAAGAAATCTATTAAAAATCTGGGAGGAGATTGCAGTGCAAGGAAGGTGACTAAGAATATTTCTCAGCTAGAAACATTAACCAAGAAATGTCTGCAAAAGAAGACTTTTGCAAAAGAAGTTATTCCAAAGAATTGACTGAAAAGAGTGGTCAAACCTCTGCACCAGGTCAATGGTACTGTCTTGAGAAAAATGATGGAAAGGAAAAACAGAAAAAGTGAATTCAGAGAAATAAAAAAGAATAAATGGGGAATTTCATGTTAAAACTATATACATTATTTAATTGTAGATTGAAAAACAAAATATTCTGTATATATATATTTGCATTTCTGGGGATTATTACTTTATTTCTATACTTGTAAAATATGTCCTATTGTTTGAAAGCTAGATAACATTTGAAGGTTTTAAAAAAGATTATGAAGCTACAATAGTACTGATCATCATAAAGAATTCTATGTAGTTGCTAAGAGTTGTGAACAATGTTATGGCACATAATCAAATAACTCCCATCACCAGCAGGATATTGTAAACTGGATCACTTTACTTAAATAGATAATGCTGATAATGAAAAATATTTGGTCCATAGGAATACTGTTTCCTTAAAATATTACTGGATCAGTCTTTAATTTAATAAGCTGAGGAGTGAAAGGAAACTAAATACTATTCATAACAACAGTTAGGTTGTTGGGGGGTTTTTTGCCTTGTCTCTCATAATTACCATACTACCTCTCATGGTTGCTTTTAATATTAGAAAATAATTATTCTCCTAAATCATTTTTCAAAGGAAAGGAAGAAGAAAGTTTTGGGAGAAAGTTTATTTTTTAAAAAAAGCTTAGTTTACAAACACTCAACCTCTGACCTGCTTTCCCTCCCTTTTTGCTGAAATCTGGATGAAAGAAAAAAAGTTTCTTCAAAGTTTTCAACACTGCAAGCTGTGGAATGTAACACTTTCTAGCATTTTGACTTTTTAAAGCCAGGATGAGTTATTGTGGCAATTCAACAGGTTTTTTTTTCTGTTATATGTTTCTGGTCTTTTAGGATGAAAATGGCAATTTCTTATGAATCCAAGTCAATATCTCTTAGGAAATAAACATATTGTACACCAAAGGTATATTATCCTTCCACATTTATCTTACAACTTTGGAAATAGGTTTTCTTGAAAAGAGCCGAATGGAATCTTAATAACCAGATGCTCATAAATCTATTAACTATCTTATTTTAAATTGTTACAACTTGAACTTTGGTAACATAAATATAATACCTGCTTATATGTGGAACAAAGAACAGGAAAATAGAATTACTTAAGAAAAATACATCTTACAGGCAATTTTAAAAATACAAATAAATGTGATAATCCATTTTATATTTGGCCCTTGGCCCCAGAAACCCATCACTGTGGCAGTAAATTCTGTCCATTTTGCAAAATCTCTCTCATACAAAGGCCTCAGTAATAGACAGTATTCAAAGTTCTGGAAACTGTCTTGTTTTAGCTAAACACAGTAATATCTGTAAAGCTTGAGAAAGAAAAAAAGGAGGGAAAGTTATCTGAGAAGGAAATGGTTACTTTGATTCAAATATTGGGTTAGTTTATCTGATACACAATAAGAAAAATGCACCAGAGAAACAGAATTTTCATATTCTCTGTGGTGTCTAATTGAATGAGATCATCTTGGCTACTGATACTTAGAATCTTTTTGAAATCATATAATCCATAGAAGTCCTCTTATTTTCTTCTTCTTAGTATAAAACATGAACAGAGCAACTTTAGAACATTGCTTTGTATATAATCTCTCATCTGATCATATATTATAAGGAAATCTAGAAAGTTACATGAAATGTAAGACGGAGTTCAAAGAAAATGGAAAGTGCTATGTGTCATGCACAAAGAACGTATTTATCCCCATCATTGAATTTAGGAGTGTGTGCAACAACATGTCATAAATTTTAACATTTTGGACCACATTGTTTTGCCAAAGTCATTTTCTTTATGCTGCTGCTAGATTAATTTAGCTAATCACAATTTCTGCTTGTTGACATCCTTCCAGTCCCTAATTTGATGACTGCTGCTATAATATGCATAGGATATGTTCTTTGGAATGCTGTTCCAACTGGTTCCTAAGGTAGACTTGCAATGTAAACTACTGAATGTTTCCTAGGGTATACTTTTATCATTTTAGAAATATTTATTTTATGGTTTTAATGTTTTGGAATGCTGTAAACTGCTCAGAGTCACTTCAAAATGAGAAGAGTGGCAAATAAATTTAATGAATAAGTAAATATAATAAATTATCCACCACTCGTTCATCATTATTATCTGAAACATCTTGTGATGGAACATCTTGCAATGTGAGGTTGGCTCCAACCTTACTGTCTTTTTGTAAGGCCTAAAGATGTGACTCTGATAGTTGGCTGGGGGCCCCAGTAGATGAACAGTGCAATGGAGGTGGTTGATTGAGACAAGAGATCCCTCTCCCCCCTCCCCTACAATCCTCCCCATGTGTCCTTGGTTTTAATGTCTTTTTATGTTTTAACTGTATATGTAGCTGTAAGCTATCCAAAGTTACCCTATGGTAAGAAGGGTGGCCAATAAATTTTATAAATAAAATAAATGAATAAAAATGGTTATGCAACAATGCATTCAGTTATGTTAATCAGCTTAACATAAATAGCATAATCACTAAAGAGTTGGTTCCATTTAAAAAAGAAATAAACAATAATGATAGGAATAAACAGGTACTAATTTATAAACATTCCCTTCTCATCCTTGTGGGTGGTATGTATCTTCCTCAATTTTGGGTCCTCTGTCAGAGGCCTAGTAGTTTGAGGGTTATGCACAGTATCTTCTCCTAGCCCTGCATTTTTCTGAACAGAGAGCTCTGACGCTGAACAAAGAACTCTGTTGGAGCCAGTCTCCCAGCATAAGAGTCGTAGGCCCAAGAACTCCTACCACCACTGGGACCATTTTGGCTTTTACTTTCTACATCCTTCCTCTCTAGTTCCTCCTTCAGGCCCTGGTACTTCTCCAGCTTCTGCTACATCTATCATCACCCACTGTCTTCTGGTCTTTGCCTACTATGTATATTGACCTTAGGACCAAATTTAAACTCACTGCTTGCAATTACAAAGGAACAGAATTTAGTTTTATAAGTGGATCAATTCTCTAATAGAAAAATCTACTGCCTCCTTTTCAAGCTGATCTAAAGATGGCATTTTTATGACACTTCATGTCATAAAAAGGAAAAGGAGGTAATTCATGACCAGCTATTTCAATAGCTCCATCCAGTCATGGACATACATATTTCAAGAATGGGGCATTTCACTGAAAGTTGATTGAAAAGTAATGCCTCCACCTCCATAACTAAATTATTTTTCATGTATGACACAGAAAAATACATGTTGAAATGAGATTTTTAAAAAACTGTATTTACTTCTCCACACATTCTCTACACATGTTTCCTAACAATAAGCAAGTTTCTAAAGCCAGCACAAAAGAACTCCACACTTTGTCTCTCCAACTAGGCTCTGATAGTTCTTTCTAGCTCTTTGCATGAATCAAATGGTATTCCTTTAATATTTAGATTAGATGGATGTCAGATGATACCAAGTTTGGACTATATAGTGGATAGTATAAAATAGTAAGAACTACCTTCATCCACCTTGGCTGGCTTGTCATATTACAGCAAAATTTCTTTCTTATGTTTTTTTAATTCTGCTCAATTTTTTAAACATTTTCAGTGTTGCAATGTAGCACCTTGAGTTGATAATACGGCACCAGATTCAAGAAAATCGATGTGAATAACCGTAACGGCAACAGAATGTTAAGAACTATAACCATGAATATTTCTGCTGAACCCTGAGTTTTGACTTTATTTATTTAAGTGAATACTTGTTTCTGAATCATAATGATGAGCCCTTGTTTTATCAGTTGTCCCAATACTGTGAAGAAATTCCTCACCTTTATTTTTGTAGCAATTTTTAGCAAATTTCAATTCTTGAAGCTTTCATTTTTGCCATCAGCATAGAAAGAATCTTTTAATATGAAAAATAAAATGACTCACACATTTCTGTGAAATTCTAGACTTGAATTGGTCCTCCAGTATTGCATACCTGTCTCAGTGTCTTGTAATTATGATCTGGACTTTAAGCTAATCTACTGCCTTCCTTTCTCAATATACATTATACATTTCCCTGAGACCAGATGACATCATTACAGATGGAATCCATGTAGAATTTGTCATCCTAATCCCTGAGAGAGGCGTTAAGTATAAAAACCTGTTCTGATTCTGAACAGCTCTGACTTGGACAAATCTGTTAATTTTTTGACCCTCTTGAAAGCTCACATTGACAAGCACTAATACAGGGCAAATATTGAGTCAGTTGCTGAGTCTCCGCTGTTAGCACAAGATATAAGTTGATGAAAAAGCATTAATTAAATATTTCATAGAATGACTAACAAATGAAGACACCCCAGATATTATGATAGTATTAATTTAGGTCTGCTTGTGCATCAATGGATGATTCAAGAAGCTCCATCACAGTGCAGGTGGAAAGACTAAATGCAGTGAACTCTTTCCTTCTCCTTCAGCACTCTCCACCTAACTGGCCAGAATAATAATGGTAGCAATATATTTATGGAGATTCTCAGTCATTCAGGTCATGATTGTCCCAAAGGTGCTTTTTCAAAAACCAACTGGATTTTGTTTTTCCTTTTAGACATTTCGCTTCTTATCCAAAAAGCTTCTTCAGTTCTGACTGAATGGTAGAGGATGGAAAGATTTATATTCCTTGCAGTTATTAGCACTCTTTCTGAGAGTTGTTGAGGCCACTTAGAAGGCACAGATAAACCATCTTCATGGAAAAACAAAGTCTAGTTGAAAAAGTCCTTTTAAAAAAGCATCTTGGGAGAATGGTAGCAGTTGTATTAATTTTATATATTACGCAATAAGAAGGTAAGAACAGTACATGCATAGGATAAAAATTCTATAACATTTTGCAGTAAATACACTCTGAAATACTCGGTGCCCACCTTAGATCTGGAACATTGTTCTGTGTTTGAATATAAGTATTTTCAAATAGCTACATTTTTACATCTAGAGAACATTATGAACAGAGCTGGTATTCAGCAGGTTCTGACCAGTTCTTGAGAACCAGTAGCAGAAATTTTGAGTNGTTCGGAGAACCGGCAAATGCCACCTCTGATTGGNCAGTATCCTTCCCCTGCCATACCCACCAAGTCACGCCCACAGAACTGGTAGTAAAAAAAATTGAATCCCACCATTATGAAGAATATAGTATCAATTCTTTTAAATAACTAGAATTATGTGTCATCTCTCTCTGATGAAAGATTTACAGATTTGTTAACCGTATTTTTTCTGGCCTTGCTCTGACTATAAAATGCTATGTTAGATCTCATCATTTTCTACAAATTTATATTAATCTCATTTGAAGATATGAAATATCCTAGCTGCTTTCAAATGGTTAACTGAATCTTTGGCATAAGATGTATGCCACAGGATTCTTAAGGGTTTTCTTTACCTCTTCTGTTTTGTTTCAAATGATGTAGTGGGCGAGGGTATATCATTTAAATCAGAAAACTTCTAACATTCTTGGAAAAAGCATACTCAATGTATTTTATTTTACAACAAGAACCATGTTTTAATGTAAAATTCAAGATAATATTTTTATGGTTTTGATGCTTTTTAGCAAAATCAAATTGGGCTGTGACCACAAATGAAAATAACAAAATATTCTGATGTTGCATTTTACAGGAAGGCTCATTTTCTCAAGATTTCCATGCCAAAGCTTTTATAAAATAAATGGGAATGGATGGAAAAATAACCAAACAAATATGGACTTGGAAACCCCCTGACATTTATACCGTAATTAAAGGCTTCCAAGACATGCTGGTTTACTTTTTAACTAAAATTTATGGGTCTTTTTTCATGTTTTAGTGCAAAATTATTAAAAATTTTGTGATGATACATGTCTGACAAATAGTTTTGTAATTTCTTATTTTTTGCACTTTTTGATTTTAAAAAATATCTTTCTTTATTTTTATATGCTTTTATATTTTGTAGATTGTGTAAATTTTATACGTATAATATAATCTTCAATAAAATTATTGCAAAAATTGGATGATTTATTCTAGTGTCTTTTCAACCAAAGATATACTGTACTGTCAATTTCGAACCTGGCAGAAGCCATTTTGTTAATTCTCATTTGCCACACATTATTTGGTGGGGGGGAGGGTTGGATTGCACTGCTGAGCACAACACCAATCTATCTCGTGGGAACCAAGGTCATCTTCATAGGTGTCAGATGAGGACGTGCCCAAGGAGCCCTCCAATGACCTAATTGGACAGTGTGATCTGTGACACTTGGGGAGAGGATCATTTACTATTTTAACTATACTGAAACCATGGGAAATATTCAGAGTTGGCTTATTAGTTGGAACCTTGACATTTGCTGCATAACAGTCAAGTGATTTCCTATTAAAGCTATAAGTAAACCAATTTGAAATGCATTCATGTGGAACATCAGATTAGCACACAAAATTCCCCATATTGTAAGTTCACTGATGTTCAGTGAGATTCCCATACATGTACATACTCATACACTTTAACATTAATTCCACAATAGTATGTGGAATTATGTCTCTAGCCCTCTTTTACTATGGTTAATCAGGGATATTGTGCATATGTTTAGAGCAGGATCTTCCAAATATGGCAACTTTAAGACCTGTGGACTTTAACTCCCAGTATTTCTCAGCCTGCATGGGAGCTGAAATCCACAAGTCTTAAAGTTGCCAAATTTGGAAGCCCTGGTTTAGAAACTGTTATATGATCCTCATCACAAACAATTTCTCCATACTTTGTCCCACATCTCACTGTACACCATATCTACATCCTACTGAAAGTTAATACAAAGCTTAGAAAGAGTCCTCAGTTGATTCAAGCTGAGTGTTGATTCTAGAATTACATATATGGTAGACAATTTATCACTTGTGGTTGATCATCTCTGTTTTATTTCCTATTGCTTGAAAAAGTAGTTGGAAAGAAAATAGAATCTCTGGTTGTATGTCATTTTGGAATCCCTGAGGGAAAAATAGATAAGCTGAGAGTTGTAGGAGGTGGTGGCATCAGGGTTTCTCAAGAACATTTTTAAAGCTGTCAATATTTCATTCAAAACTGGCCCTAGCTAAAAGGAAGGAGTAGAGAAAGATATCTAGGTAGAACTAGAAGAAGCTTAATATGTTTCTTATCCAGCATCATCTTCATGAAGCTGGACTTAAGGAAGGCATATTACCAAGTGAAGATTAAGGAGTGGAATGAGTGGAATAAGTGTGAATTCCACAAGAGCTGCTTAGACTACCTGGGATACCAAATAGAATTGGATCCCAGAAAGGTGAAAGCAATACTGGAGTGGGAGCCCCCTCAGACCTGGAGGCAACTATAGAGTTTTCTGGGCTTTGTGAACTTCTACTGTCAGTTCATCCCCACCTTTGCCCAGATAGCTGTACCTACACGTCTTTCAAGTTGTCCAACACTGAAAGGCACTGGGCTATCTGGGAAAAGGAGTCCAATGGGCTTTCCTAACATGGAGATAGTTCCTGGATGGTAGCAAGATCTCCTTCAAGGTCTGGACAGATCATAAGAACCTAGAAGTGCTGAAGACCTCCCAGAAACTATCCCCTAAGCTGGTCTGATGGGCCCAATATTTTAACCGGTTCAACTTCACTCTCCAGTACCTGCCTGTGGGAGGGGGAACTTCCTTGCATATGCCGTCTCCTGCATGCTGGAGTACAATAATGCCTGAGAGGCAGTGGTGACATTCATCCCATCCAAGCAGCATGCCTGAAAACAAGCAATGACCCGGCTGGAGCCAGTCCTATACTTAGTGCAACCCTTATAAGAGGCCTAATAAGAGATGAGTGGTTCCAGTAGCACAATTCAACCTATCTATGAGGGAGGGGCTGGTGTGGAAAGGTGCCAAGATATATGTCCCAGCCAACCAGCAGACCTGAATTTTACAGAGAAGTCATGACGCAAGGACAGCAGTGCTTGGAGTGGCTACCATCTAGTCAGTGCAGAATGAGTGGCAGTGATAGATGTGAAGGCAGCTAGGTTAGTGAGCAGATTTCATGCTGAGCATCCAGATTGGCCAAGTGATGGTGGTCTTGGAAGTGGACAGGAATGTCTAATGTTGTATGCACTGTTGTGTTTTTCCAGGGCTATCATTCTTCTGGAGGGTTGGCATGTCAAACTTGACTCAACTCCATAGTTGTCTGTACCTGCTTTTGCTTGCAATTTGCCAAACAGTGACAGGAGGAAGGTGGTGAATTCCTAAGGGAAGGCAGCCTATGAAATGCATGAGAGCCTTCTGTTGCCAGTGAGACATCCACCAAGGTAAAATTATGAAGAATGTTTCAGCGCCACAGACAGTTTTTCCCAAAACAAAAGAACTGAACACAATTGGTGAGGTGGGTGGCCCAGAGGGGGAAAAGAGATTTTATCTATCGTATTTTTCGGTGTATAAGATGCACTTCCCCCCCAAAAAAAAGTGGGTGGAAATGTCTGTACATCTTATACAGTGAATATGACTGAAGCCCCACCCACCCACCAGTCCCCACCTTTCGGCCTCTTCCTCCCAGCAATTTGCCTCCTTTCAGCAAACAGCCTGGTCAACTTCAGCACAGCCTGATTGAGCACAAGCAATTGACTGTCACTTGGAATTGCCTCCCAACTATCAGCTGTTTCAGGCTGCAGGGATTGCCATTGCCTATTGCCACCTTCGTGCGCCCCATTTTCGGCCTCCACATCCTGTTTTTGCCTCTGAATGCCCCATTTTTGGCCCGTTCTAGGTGGTGGGGATAGGAACAGGCCAAAAATGGGGCATGCGGAGGCTGAAAATGAGGTGTGCGGAGGCTGAAAATGGGATGCAGAGGCTGAAAATGGGGTGCATGTAGGCGGCAATAGGTGATGGCAATCCCTGCAGCCTGAAACAGCTGATCATTGGGAGACCAATCTAACCGACAATCAGCTGCTTGTGCTAATCAGGCTGTGCTGAAGCGGACCAAGCTGTTTGCTGTTTGCTGCAAGGAGACAAATTGCTGGGAGGCAGAGGCAGATTTTTTTCCTTGTTTTCTTTCCCAAAAGCTAGGAGTGTCTTATACTTCGGAGCATCTTATAGTCCAAAAAATATGGTATGTGGGTTTTTGTGGGAAAATCCCAGAACTGACTCTGCTTCTGCTGTGCCTAAATGGATCTTTCCATAAAGCTACTCTCTTGGTCATTCTGAAAAGCTTGGAATTCCTTTTGTTGAATGTGCCAAATGGTTGGCAAGATGTCAAATTCTTGGTATTCCAGTTCTGACTTATAGTTAAGAATACTGTTTTTGAGGAAGCAGAGAGAGGGAGACATTTATTTTAGGCAATTATCTTTTCAAAATAAGATCTGTGCCTTAAATAATTGTGTATGTGTATCCTTTTGAATGAACTGGCATTTGGGAATCTATGAATCATTAAGCTTGCTATCCACTAAGGTCCATTTCCTTTCCAGATCATGAGCTGAATATTTATGAAAGCTTGAAGATTGATTTTATAAAAACTAAACAATTTGTTAATGATCCATGGAGACAAATTCTGGTTCTCACCTATAATTTAAGAAAGCACCTTTCAGGGTAAGAAATAGTGAGAAATAAAATGCTAGAAGAGATCAAGAGTGTCATTTTAACCATAACCTATATTAGTAATTATTAGACAAAACAAGTATGAAATGGCAGCTGTATCTGCTTATGGAAAAAATTAAAATCTTATTGTACTGTATTACGATTATGTAGTAATTTCTAGTATTAAAATAGTATGATCTTTTGAATGCTTTTTTAAAAACACCACGAATTAGGCCAGTATTGTCATCTTTATTTATAAAAAAGGGGTCTGAAAACAGAAAACAATGGTTTACTTATTCTTAGGATTTGGTTTTTTAAATTGTTTTGGTAATGTTTGTCCTTGGATTACAATGCATTTATGAGTATTCTGCAAATAACAACATTTAGAAAAATGATCTAAGATAACTCTACCACCTGTCAGAGTGAGGATCTTTCATCCAGTAGATTTTAGAGGTCGTGAAAGAACAACAGATTGTTTGCTAATATATTGCATTTTACTTCCTTTGCCAGGAAAAAAGAGAGATTTTCTGATCATGCTAATTAATTGGCTTTAGACCAGTGTTCTGAAGGGAAGTGCATTAATTATTCCTACTTAGGTAGTGACATGTTGTGGCCTTTTGCTGATTCTGGAAAGACTGAAAATATCCTCTTTGTTCTTAACTAGACAATCTGGGACCTTTTGGATCATCCTTTCATAGATATTTCCTTACCGAAATAGAGAAACAAAATGACCATAGGTAGCTTGCTATTGTTTTTGTTTTAATATTAAAAAAGAAAACATCAGTTTATTAAAGATCATGAGCTTCAATACCAATTAATGAAACTCTAAATCTTTATTTGGATCTGATATTTTGGTTTCCACAAACGTATCATAATCTTGGCTTAGCTTGGATGCTTCACCAAACCATAGCAGAAAGTGCAAATGAAGCAAATTCTGCTTTTGGTGTCCCACACTTAGCACTTAAGCAATACACCTTCCAGAAGAGACCATGTGTTCCAGTGAATTAAATCTGTCTGATCATTTGGTTGTTGATTCAAAAAAGAGATGCTATCATATTTCTGGACAGTTTGTTATTATTTTTTAACCACAAATGTTATATACTGCCATTCTCACCTCAGAACAGTTTAGCAACCTTGCCAGCTATTCTACTGAGGAAGCTGTCAGAGACAGTTCAAAAATAGGATTCCATGACTTCCTAAGGGCTGGGCTGGACCAGTCTATCTGGTATCTGGCAACCAAAGGAGGGGATGGTCTATAATGATTTCAGGGTAGGAAGCAGTTGGTACTTTGGTGCAAAAATTGTTGCCCTATGTTGCACTTATTCCCAGGTAAAGATCATGTCAACATGAGTTTTTGTAGTATATATACAGCATAGTGTTCATTTCCTTTCCTTCTTACAGTATACCGACTAATAGCCACATCATGTATCTTTCAGAGGTAGCAATGCCAATACCACTAGACTTATATACCACTTCATAGTGTTTTACAGCCCTTTCTAAGCAGTTTACAGAGTCAGCATATTGCCCCCAACAACCTGAGATTTCATTTTACCAACCTTGGAAGCATGGAAGGCTGAGTCAGTCTTGAGCAGGTAAGAATTGAACTGCCAAATTGCTGGCAGTTGACTGTCAGCAGAATTAGCCTGCAATACTGTATTCTAGCCACCGCACCAACATGGCTCTTAATGATAATGAACTATACGTACATTATGGTCAACCAGAATCACCATTGTTGTTTGGAGTGATGGAAATCATATACAATTATTTATTGCCCATGTCTGCATATCGTCTACTTCTGAAGTCATCAGATTGGAAAGGATAAGCAATGTGTGATGATTGAAATAATACACAATAGGTCATTTCTTCCTGTAACTGAACTTTCTTATCTAGAAGTTCGGGCATTAGGAGCCAGATTCTGAAAACCTTAGTACTTTTACTCCACAGTTCAATTTTTGTCAGTCTATCTGCCCCTTTACAGACATGTACATGTAGTTAATACAAAGATAAAGTAGACACAGAATAGCAAAGATCACAGGTTGCCTGATACATATCAGTTGGTGTAGTGATAAACATTCCAGTTTTCAACGTATCTAAAATATATTTTCTTTTTCATATGGAAATAAGCTCTGATGAACATTTTTAGGGAAAACGATTATTGCTCTCTGAACACTTTACATTTAATTTCTTGCTGATTCTACTGTTTACAATCTCTCAAACAATCATGAATATATATAAAATAACTCCACAGAGCACTTCATTCATCTAATGCAGTGAACGGTTGTCAGTGAAAGTTTATGCCATAATAAATTTGTGAATGTTAGGGTGACACAAGAATCCTTGTTATTTATCTCTAGAGATCATATTCTAAGTCCTACATGCAGAATATTTACAATAAATAAACAACCTAATAATGAAGACTGAGTACAGAAATTGACATGTAATTACAATGGAGAAAATCATGAAAAACTTTTTGTAAAGCTTGTGTAGATCATTTAACAACAATTATGCAACAATTATTCAGAGTAACTTGAGTTACAATTTTCTACGTGTTTGTTTCATTATTGAGGAAAACAGGCATCTACAAGATTTTCTGTTCCAGGTGTCTTTGATTTATGAGAGGTGGGAGTACTTCCATTTTCCATAGCAAAATGTTGTAGGTTTATCCTATGCAAATACCACACCTATTACTTATTTATTTTATTTTATTTTATTTTTATTTTTATTCGACTTATATGNNNCCCTATCTCCCGAAGGACTCAGGGGGGCTTACACACTAAAAACCACAAACAACAAAGAAACAAATTAAAAACCNTTTATTTTTATTTTTATTCGACTTATATGCTGCCNNNNCTCCCAAAGGACTCAGGGCGGCTTACACACTAAAAACCACAAACAACAAAGAAACAAATTAAAAACCAATTAAATCTATAGCCGAATAAAAAGTAAACCCAATTTAAAAACTAATCCCGAACACCCCACTTCAGTCCAGGCCAGCCTGCTGAAAGAGCCAGGTCTTGAGGTCATGGCGGAAGGAGTGGAGGTCGGGGGCCAACTGCAGCTCCAGGGGAAGCTGATTCCATAGAGCGGGAGCTCCGACAGAGAAGGCCCTAACCCTAGGCACCGCCAACTGACATTGGCTGGTGGACGGCACCCTCAGGAGGGCCTGCCTGTGGGAGCNGCCTGTGGGAGCGTATAGGGCGATCGGACCGTGATGCCGGAAGGA
>AZIM01000772.1:291665-303151 GCA_000516915.1 Ophiophagus hannah
ATCATAAGTTGAGGACTACCTGTACATGATATAGACCCTAATTGTTTCTACCCATTCTACAGAATCTGACAGAAGGGAATGCTTCAGGTCCCATCTATTAATGGCATCTAATAAGAGCCAAGACACATGCCTTCTCTGTTATGGTCCCTCCATTTGGAACAGCATCTACAAAACATTTGAAGGAGCCCAAACCAGCTTTCCTTTAGAGAAGCCTTGAACGGGGGCTTTTTACCTAGGCTAGGTTATGATGCAGGCTCCCTGCATGGAAGGTACTATCTCTGTTCCACAGGATGACATTTTCTTTCATTTTATTGTCTGATGTTATATTTCTTTAATTTCACATATGTATGCCACCCAGACTGTGAAGAAGTACAGGTAATCCTTAATTTATGAACACAATTAAGCCCAAAATATCATTGCTAATCAAGACAGTTGCCAAGTGAGTTTTACCACATTTTGCAACCTTTCTTGCCACGGTTGTGCAGTTAAGTTAGTAACCTTGATTAAGTGAATCTGGCTTTCCTAGTGACATTGATTTCAGAAAGCCACAAGAAGTGATCACAGGACCCTGGGTCACTGTAGCAATCATAGATACATGCCAGTTACCAAGCATCCAAATTCTGATCACATGACTGTGAGGATGCTGCAATGATCATAAGTGTGAAAAACCAGTCATAAGTCACTTTTTCCAGTGTTGTAACTTTGAACGGTCATTGAACAAATGGTTGTAAGTCAAGAACTACCTCTATGGAAATACGAATTATAAACAATAAACACAGAAGACAGAGAAGATATGAAGAGCTTTCATAAAGTAGGGTGATGGTGATGCTTAAACCACTGTCTTCAGCTGTTGAAAGTCAGTTGGAGTGCAGATTCAGTGAACTATACCATGTATAGCTCATTAATTCAAGTCATCCTTGAGGTTACATACAGCTTACTCTTTGTCTCCATTGCTCTCATCCGTCTCTAGAAAATCTGAGAGCTGGAGTGGTGCAGAGAATTTGCTTTGTAACCCAAAAGTAAAGGAAGAGGCAATGCTCACAAATACTCTTCCCGAAGCAGAGGTGGGGTAGAGATAATTCTCCTTCCTGGACGTTTCTGACCAGCTGGTTACTTGCAATATCCTGCTGCAAGTTGCTGCAACAATAGTGTATCCTGTGCTGAATGTAGAGATTTCTCTTTGCAGAGATCAGATTAAACTAACCTTTCACACACATGTATGAAATTTATATTCTTCTAGGTTTGGATACAAAAGACCACAATTCCATTTTTGGTAGTCTTTATGCTTATAATATGGGGGTTTGCTGTTTTGTTTTTGTTGGCATGCCAAGAAATCCAATCTTTTATAAATGAACAGACCAAACTAACAGAATAAGGAAAGCTTCATGTTCTGATGCTAACGACCCAGCTGAGATGTAATTAGAACCATAGTGTGAGAAACAGATTCACCAGTCAGAAATCTGACAGTCATGAAGTGAAGCAGCAAGCAGTTTATTGCATGTAAAATACGTTCTTGCAAAAGCAGGTCACAGAGGAGTACACTTCTTCAACTTTTTATTCCCTGCATCCAAACCACAAATCCCTCCTCGCAGCCCCTTTGACAAAGACCACAGGGTTGCAATCTTCCTGGAATGCCTGTTTCTCCATGAATCTCCACATGCTTAATCGGTTTCTTCACCTTTTGCCCAGTCCCCCCCTTTTCCAGACCACCTTTTGTCCCTTTATTTCTTAACATATATTTCTTGTTTCCTTACAATCCTTGCAGCATAAGCATAATCAATAGAGGCAACTGGTTAATTAATTTCTCCACTATATAACTAGGCTGTGTAGTTAAACCTGTTAACTAATCTGCTTGCCCAAGTTGACTTGCTAATCAGAATTACAGACATGTAATTCTGTTTCCCAGTTGTGACCTTTTTACCTTTAAGGTCCCAATGTCCTACTGAACTTTTAAACACACATCTCTCAAAAATTGCTTTCTTTGCAAAAACACTATCTCCATCAGTTTCTTACAATAGTAAGAAGATCCACATCATTAGTTCCATGATACAAACTGTTCAAATGTACTTTTCAACATTTAATTAGTGTTGGAAATAATGGAAGAAAATCTTATTGTTTTTGCATGAAATAATTGAACTCTACAAACCAACTTTCAGATTTGAAAAATCAAAGTTGGTACTATGAAAGCTACCCAAAACAATCAGGTTGGACAGTAGATGTCCTAGTTTATTCATGAAAGAAATGCTTCGTTCTCTCATCTGGAGTCCAGCAATGAAACTTTACATTCCTCTTTGCTGTAAAGAGTGAGTTACTCACCTACTCTCTTTTCTGTGCATCCACTAATCATGAAGGGGGAAAATGGTAGAAAATACTAAAGCCATATTACCTAAATATGGAGGGCTATAAGATCAGGACTTCAGAACACAAAATCTTTAGATAGCAGCAAAGGTATCTCCATACTTCCAAAGGTATCCATCCATATTTGTTGCCATTTACTGATTTACCAAATATTGCAGCTCCAATATTAGTAGCTCTAGACAGGTAAAAGTGTATAATTTGTCTGATCTCTCAAAAATATATTGCTCACTTACCATGTCCCTTTGGTTCTCTGGCTTCAGCTCCTCACAGAACCAATTATTGTTTTCAACTATGTAAATATAGCAGTTCCCTCACACATCACTCGCCAGTTACACACACAGCAACATCATAAAACTAACAAATTCCCAGACTGTTCTATTCCTTTGACTGTATGTATATATTATACTAATCCATAAGTGGAATAGGATATTATTTTGGTTTAGCATTTGGTGAATGAGACATTTAAAAATCATGGTTTAGCATTAGTTAAGCCACTCTGTTTAGGTATAATGATTTTAGGAAATAATTATATGCATACTGGTATAATTTTATTTTGCCACCCTTTTTTCTGTGATTGTATTTTATATTTTGTTTGTTACTTTTTAACTTAATAGGGTTCTTGATTCTGTCTTATTTACAGCTTAAAGCAACTTTGTTAGGCTAAGCAAAAATTCAATGAATGATTCAGGCTTCATGATTGAGCATAGATTTGAATCTAACTTCTCCTGCTCTAATCACACTTTAAAAGTATGGGGAAAATATAGCCCTCCAAAGATTGAACACACGCAACTGTCATCATTCTTAATCACTGTGTACTAGTTAAAGCTGAAGGAAAAGTTCTCCCACTGCTACTCAAGAAAATGTAGTACACAGAACTTCAAATCTAAGTATATATAACCTTTTGTTTGAATGAAGTGATAGGAAAAACATTATATAGGTGTACAATTATGGGTCTTTCCCAAAAATTAGAACAAATAGCTTCCAGGATTTGATGATTCATTTGGTTTGTTTTAGGCCAAAAACTATAAAAATTTCATTCCTTTCACAAATGGATCATCCAGGTGCTAATGCCTTGCAATTTTGCTATGCGTAGTGGTGGAATGGAAAACAGGCTGCTGAGATAATGACCTTTCTCCATGAGATTTTGTATAGATACTGTGTCCTTTAGAATATAATGATGAAAGTAATCTTTTATAATGTTATTGAAATTGTTTTTCTACCATTGTATGAAACTGCTATGCAATATTCATGACTACAAACTGTTGGGATATTACAATTTGTTTCATTGGCTGTTCTTAGAAGCAAATCAGATTTTTTTAATGAATGGAATTAACATAAGGCTATGCAAATTAAGGAAGAATCCATAGCTACTTCCAAATTAGTGTGTCAAATGAACTATTTTATTTAAACTTGTAAGCATTATCTCTGTAAGGCTCTTTACCTAGTGACATAGACTTGTATGGGTTATTACTTTTTATACAAATATTTTTATGGTGCTGTAAGTATGGTCATAAATGCAATGCTCCTTCAGAGTCTCTTAGGAAATAATGTCTTCATCCAAGAAAGTTTGCAGAGAAAGGCTAAGATATTGGGGCTAATTTATATGAAATAAATAAGGAAGCAATAATAGCCAATTAAGAAGCGCATGGGGAGCAATGGGTTAAAACTGAACCCTGGCAAGACAGAGTGGTTCTGGGTTTGGGGTTCTTTAGACTCGTGACTCCTGCTCGAAGAGGTGGCGATAGTGGCCAGGAGGGCCTTTGCACAACTGTGGGTTGTGCACCAGTTACATCCTTTCCTGGACTGACAATCCCTACTCATGGTCACTCATGCGCTATTGCAACACGCTCTATATGGGGCTGCCCTTGAAGAGCATCCAAAGCTCCAGTTGGTGCAAAATCCAGCGACCTGCATGGTTTTGTGCAGACTTTGGTGTGCACATATATCACCTCTCCTGCAGAAGCTGCACTGGTTTCTGACTTGCTTCCGGGTGCAATTCAAGGTGCTGTTTTTCACCTTTAAAATCCTTCATGGCTTGGGACCAGGTTATCTGAGGGGCCATCTCGTTAGTCACATCTACCTGACTCACCAGAGCATGGAGGCAAGGAATGCTGTGGGTCCCGTCCCATAGGGAGATACACCTGGTGGGACCCAGAAGGACCTTTCTACAAAAAAGAAATTTGTAGTTTTTAGCTCTTAATAGTTCTAACAAATACTAGGGGGTTTATTGTTTTGCTAGAAAGTATAGTGCAGGCCTGTCAAACTGGAGACCTGTGGGCAGAATACAACCCATGCAGGCCACACCTGCCCTGTCTCTGCAAAGGCAAAAACACTGCGATATGTCATGATCTGGCCCACGTGATCAAGTTTGATGCCCTTATAGTGCAAGGTTCCTATAGTGGTTCATTTTCTTGGACAGCAGTTGAGCTACAGCAGTGTTTTTCCACCTTGGCAACTTCAAATGTATACATGCTGGCTGAGGAATTCTGGGAGTTGAAGTCTACACATCTTAAAGCTGCCAAGATTGAAAAACATTATAGCAAGGGACGAGAGAAATGTTGATGTACACATTATGACAGCATGATATTCAGCATGATAGATAAATATTCATAAGGAGACAGAAGAAGGGACTAAATTCCTTAGTCTTTGATTGGCTGCCATGATATCAACTTTTAACTATTTTGTCCCCCTGAAATTTAGTTCGGCAAATTATATTCTTAGGAGCGTTTTTGTGCAGATAATGTGATTACAGGGCTTATTTACTTAAAGTACCTTTTTAGATAAAAACCAAAAAGCGAGTGAAGGGTTCAGCCATTTACCACAAAAAACTCAAAGAGGTAGAGACCAGAAACTGTTGATCAACTTTTGTTTACTTGTTTAATCTAGGCTAGAAACATTATTTAATGCTTGACTGAGAGAAAAACAGGAATGATATAGCATTGTGAATAGGCTGGAAATCTGGTCACCGATGTTTGCAGGGGTTAGTATATTAAACCCTGCAAGAGTTTGCAACCTGGAAGCCCCATGTTGTAGCTGAATGCTCATTCCTTTTATGTGTGTTGGGGCATATCTATATATGAGAGAAGCAGTTCTGATCATGTCTTACAGTTTTGACAACCCATCTTACAGTTTTGACTTCTCCCTCATTGCATATCTAGTCAACTTGTTTGACTCTTGAACTTATCATTTATGTTTCATAAATACACAAAATTATCACATTTATCCAAAAGGAAACTGATTCTGAAAAAGCAAGAACAGACAAAAAAAGATTTACTACCTCATTGTTGGCATTTTTAGTGACCCTCATACTTTCTGTAATCACTTTGGTATTCCTTTCAGGTAAAAAAAAAACTCAGCAGAATACATTGGTTTAATAATGTATATTCTTAAAGTAAAAGTATTTTCAGTCTGTGTGTGCAGATTTTACAATTAAGTATTTTCATTTGGAATTCTTGTTGATCTCAAAAACTTGACCCTATAGACCTTACTCCTCAAAAGAAACAAATAGCGAAGAAAATTGAAACCCTTGATCCCTTCGAAGTCCCACAGAATGATACAGTGAAGTACGGCTCTTTCCGGCACTGTTTACAAAACAGATACCTTTTACTATTTTTATTGATATACTATAACATAACAAAATCTCATTTTTAAACTTAAAATCAGTTGTACATTGCCTAGCCCTAGCACTGCATATGTGGCTGCTTTGTGTACCTATTCAATGATATGTAACCAAATCAATACCATCAGAAATTGATCATCATTTGAGCTTAGTGATACATTTATCTAAAACATAACGTTAGATCTATCTTAGCTGTTTCATTCTAGTTGATGGTTTTCTGAGACCAAAAAGAAAAATACAAAATACATATTCCTAACTGTGATGGAGGTGAATAATTAGTATTTAAGAAAATTGTTATCAATAATATTGACTGCTGGTTGATTCAGACAGACTTTATACATTAAAGTATAATTTAATGCGCTCCAAATTGAAGCGATATTTTGTGGAGTGAAAAGTGACTGCTAGGAAAGCACCATAAGAACAAAATTGAAGAATAAGTATTGTATCCTTCTTTCAAATAATTCCAAATAACTCTATTATAAAATAAAATTATTGGAGACATCTAGTAGGAACCTTTGTGACACAGCTCTTCATGTGCAAAAAGAAGTCTTGGTTATGAGGTGCTCAGATGCAAATACCAAATTGTGGGTTCCTATTCAAAGGTTTTTTTTTTAATATAAATAATTTATAAATTTTCTGAAGGAGTCTAGATACAAAAACAATCTGAATAATTATTAAAGCCATATCTTGCTTTTAATACAAAACAAATAGTAATGTCCAAGGAGATCTTCCTATTTTGACTTTTTGGCTGAAAACAGGTAAAGACTTCTTTTTTGTGTGAAATGTATTTCCCTTTTCCAATCAAAGTCAGTAAAAGTATATGAGGTCCATAGGACATTCATCATCCATCTTCATTCAGTATTGATCATGGCATCTGCTCAATAAAATCTAAATGATCTGGGATTGGAAGACCTGTTATTATTGTCAAACATTTATTCCAGACTGTGAATGTTGGGCAAACAGGCTGTGAAAATGTAATATCAAAAGTGTAAAGATGTAGCGAATTCAAGGCATCATAAAAGGCCAAAGAACCATTGTCATAGTCTAGCAAAATGCCAATACGGCGAAGATGGGGTGCAGGGTCTATTGGAATTTCTTTGCTGTTATGTCTCACCACCCATGTATTGTTGCAGCGACAAAGAACCCAAGAAGCAGAATTCTTTCCAATCCATTCATGTTTTGGTACAGTTTTATAAGAAATACCAATGGCATACCTACAAAACAAAATTAAGAAAATATATAATTCATGTCATATATTTGCTGTATTTCTGAAGCCATATGTCCTTTAAAAATGTCTTTTGCAGTTCAAAAAAAGTATATATTTAGTTAACGTTCTTCCATATACTGTGAGAGGCAAGTCATGCAAATCTTATTGTCCCAAATTTCTCTGCTATGAAAAGAGCCATGTTATGAAATTGTAACAGTCAAAATGAAGAAGGCCTAGCTTATATAGGTTAAAACAACTGCTCCGAACTATTACAGGTAAAGGTCAAGGTTTCCCCTATCCAGTTGTATCCAACTCTAGGGGGCAGTGTTCATCTGTTTCTTAACCAAGGGAGCTAGCATTATCTGAAGATGGTTCTGTGGTCATGTGGTCAGCATGCCCATATGTAGAGATGCACAGAATGCTGTTATCTTCCCATTGAAGAGGTATCTATTTATCTACTTGCATTTGCATGCTTTCAAACAGCTAGATTGGCAGGAATTGGAGCAAGCAAACAGGAACTCACTCCATCGGGTGGTGCTTGGGTTTCAAACCCAGGCTGTAAGCTTTCCAACTGACAAGCTCAGCATCTTTAACTATTGAGCCATTGTGCCTCCCTATTCTGAACTATTAGTTTAAAAAATCACTAGTAGAATATCTATTCTCTAATTTATTTCTTCATTCTTCTAAGTTCTGATATGGTTTCTGGAATAGATTGGATTTGTGAATACCAATCTGGAAATGTCTCTGCCTAGAAGCTATGTTTCCAAGTCCTGATTTTAGTAATATTGTAAACTGGTCTCATCCAATCTGATTTAAGCTACAAAGCTATTAATATAATCTGAACTGCTGCCACCTTTATAATAAACTTTTTTTTACTATTGCAGAAACCAACAACAAAAACCCCAGATTAAAGTTGCATTATAACATTTTGCCAGTTTCTTTGCATCCTTTAAAGTGAACAAATCTGAAGTGTTGTTAATCATTTAGGGAACGAAAGTATGTGTTCTTGCATGGGTTGACCCACCTACCATGTACTTCCACTGATAACCACCTCCCAGTAATGACGGCCACTGTCAATAAACACATTGCCAGCCACCCCATAGCTGCCTTGGCTGGTAAAGCGCTCAGGGGTGTGGCTCTTCTTAGAAGAGGTTTCATCTCGCTCCACAGTCAAGTTATCGTGAGACACTTTTAGCTTTCTATGAGCAGATTTGGGATCCAGTTTGAATGGCTGACCTAGAACATGAACAAGATAAACAGTTTTAAAATAAAGCCTGTGTCAGCATGCATGAAAAAGGTATTTAATTTTGTTGATGAATTAATATGCTATTTGATTATTTTCCCATAAGTCCCCTTCCCACCCCTGAACTGTTTTAATTTATTCAATGGTCCTGCTGTTTTGCACTTGCCTTGTTTTCTTAGCAATTGCTATTTTGACCTTTGTGAGTTTAAACCTTGAATGTGTTTAGATAAGCAGCATATAAAAATAAATAAAAGTTAGCATGGGATGAACACTTTTAGAAAGCCAAAGTAAATAGTATTCCCTTTGTATCCTTCCCTAAATTGTTCATAGTGCTTCAGAGTTTAGGTGTGTCAATGAATATTAATACGAAGTTGTCAGCTGAAAGACTTTAGCAAACATTTCTGCTGAATGGAATAAGAGTTGTACAGGAAAACACTGAAACGGGAGGGAGGACATTATTTCTGTACTTTTCAAGTGTCTAACTGAGTCAGATCAAGAAGAAAGAAAAAGCAAATGTATTTAGGTTAGATGTAAAACTACTCACTATTTGTCTTCAGCTTTCCAGGTTCACTGTTACGACTGCCAGCCTGATTAATGGCCTTAACAACAAAGATGTACTTAGTGCCACTCTGCAGGCCATGCACTGTGTAATGATTTTGTTTGATATTTGGAACAATCATCCAGCTGTCGGCTGAATTACACAGACCTGCATTTCAAATCAAAAACATTAGTTGTTTTATGAAGCATGCATTCATTATACCTGAAACAAGGTGGTGAACCTGAAGCTGTTCAAGAATTCAAAGGAGCAGAAGTCCTTTGCTTCTTTGAACGGTTAAGCATCAACAGTAAGTTTTCCACTGATTTTGAGATGCAATCTACACTCCACCTCAAGAATAAAAAAAAACTGAAATGAAAGAGCCCATCTGCATTGGGGGAATCCACACGCAATTTACTGTTCTAATGAGATGACAACTAGGCTAGAGTTTATATTAATTTGTAAAGGGCTCCTATAAGTTATAAGTGAAGGAGGGAGGTGGGGAGGATAGACTATGGGATGGACCTGAGAAAAAAGCTAGGAATTTCCACAAGTGGTATAAACTTATAGGTAGATTTTGTAAATTAATCAGATAAGTTGTCTTAAGTATTTTGGGAAAATGGTTTCAGTCCTGCCATCTGTTTTTTTAGTTCACTAAAACTCTTATGGGAAAGTTAACAACTTCCAAATTCCTTTCAACAGTATAATACAGGGATATTATAGAGTTTCCATTTCTTTTGTAAGGTATTACCATCTATAGGATATTGGGAGTCTGTGCTACTGTGATGACAATGAGATAAGACAAAATTTGGAATCCTTTTCAGTATTATTCACCGTGAGCCTCTGAGTAGAGATAATATTTGTAAAGTAATGCTGGTTTGACCATGAAGATGAATTCATGTTTTTGATTTTAAAAAGAAATGCATTAAAGCAAGGATATTGAATAATCACATATGGTACAGTGTAAATGTTAAATACTCTATAAGTACAAATCAAAGATAAGTACACTGGCTTTAATGAGATATATTAGGCAGAATTCTGAGAACTTGGAAAGGAAAGTCAATCTGGAGATAATCTGTTGTTGTTTTTTACTCAAAACTTTCTTGTTGATGAAGTTCCAAAAATAGGTTGGTGGGTGGGAGAAAATCATTGGCAAATCCTTGTAATATTTAATGATATAATATGTAATATTTAATTATAAAAACATCAGTGTAAGAGTCAATTAGCAATATTAATACATTTTAACTATTTAAAATACAATACACACAATACACGTAGATAGATAATCTTTAAAAATGTACAATTGTCAAGTTCTTTAGTAAGACTGATGCTTTTCTTTCTTATGTGGTTGAAAATAAAAATGAATATTTTTTCTCTATATATTTTTATTTTATTTGAATTTTTCATGTTATTTAATCATATATATTAATGTTTTCTTAATATTTTAACTTACAGTTGGTAATGTTCTACTATTGGGGATCAGAAAGGTGGGGCTTGGTCCATATATTGGTTATGTTGACTTGTGATTAATGCCTCTGTTGTTACCCTGGCCATTGTTACTGTGTGTGTTGTGGGCAGGTGGTCTTCTGTGCTTTTAGTCTTTTATAATTTATTTTAATACTTTTAGCTGCCCAGAGTCATGAATCTGAGATAGATGGCTATATAAACTGAAATAGATAAATAATGAAACTATCTTTATTGTAGCAAAGATCCACTATAAACAAATGTGTATCTGGCCAACAGACTAATTGGAATTTGCTGGATGCCCTCAAGTTTTCTGCAGAATTCATGTACCTGTTCATGCTTAGAAGCATATTAATTATTAATCAAATAATATTAAGCATTAATGAAATGGACCCCAATTAAAGA
The DNA here is from genome assembly GCA_000516915.1 of Ophiophagus hannah. Classification (NCBI taxonomy): domain Eukaryota; kingdom Metazoa; phylum Chordata; class Lepidosauria; order Squamata; family Elapidae; genus Ophiophagus; species Ophiophagus hannah. The sequence continues at coordinate 302,497 of AZIM01000772.1, forward strand.
TTATAGTACAATTGACCATAGAATTTTCTAAGGAGAGCTCAATATGTAGACTGGATTCTTTCCCTTTCCTTACATAATCCAAAGGAAATGGTTGGGTTAGTGTATAATTGTAGCATCCCATTTTGGCTATAATTTCTTGGTAATGAATTCATCAATCCATGTAATTTGATTTTTGAAGAGTCACTAGCACAAATATGTAATAGGTTGGCCATATATGATGTGTTTGGATTAAGTAAGCATAATGGTAATATGAGCACAGGAAAATTACTGTGACTGAATGAGCTTCAAATCTGTGCTTAATTAGGGAGACAGTAATTCAAATGCAACTGCCAGATGAATTCAGAGACACTAGAAAGCTTTCTACCAAGATTCCAGATTTCAGTACTTTTGACAAGTGTAAAATTTTGTCTTCTTAATTGTATTTCAGGCCCTTATAGCCAGATGAGCCATTATGCACATAGTTGCAGAGGGAGAATTATCTGAATCTATATATATAAAAGTGGAAAAGCACTCATGCATCATCACAAAATTTCCAGAACCGTAAAGCCTACAAACTTGAAATTTGGCACATATATTCCTCTTGGCTTCTAGGTGCTTACTAAGAAAGGATTTTTCAAAATGACCACCAGAGCAGGGGTCACCAACCTTTTGGACC
>AZIM01000772.1:308410-324470 GCA_000516915.1 Ophiophagus hannah
CCTGTGGAAGCTCGGGTATGGGTACAAAGTCTTGTCCCGAAGCTACTTTAAATGGAGTAAACCCAGTACTACTGTGTACCGAATTCTTGTACGCTACCTCAGCAAATGGTAGTAGGTCAACCCAATTGTCTTGCTGATAATTTACATAGCATTCTGCTTCCTAGCTAATCTAAATCTCCTGGCACAGATGATGGTCAGAAAAAGGAAAAATAGAAATTTAGCAGGCAAGTTTACTGGGTAAGGAGTGAGTAGGTGGGGAGGGATTAATTGCTTTGCGGAGGTGTTCTTGGGGTGAGATTTCTCTGTGGCCCACCAAAATTTTCTCACAGGCCACGGCCCACCAGTTGGCGACCACTGGTCTGGATGGACAAGCCAGATATAAACACAATTAATCATAATTAGTTCATTAAAATGTTATTTTTATTTCTGTAAGCTATAATAGAAAACAGCAGAACATGAAGCATCATTAGAACTGGTTAGTCTGATTCTCGAAACAATTCAGTATGAAAATATTCTACTTAAAAATATCTAACATTATACCCTCCAGGTGTTTTAAAGCATAATTTGTGCAGTCATTTAGGAATTATGTTGAAAACCTCAAGAGATCACTAAGTTCTCGTAAGCTGCCTTGAGTCGCCATGTGCGAATAGGCGGCAATATAAATCTCCAAAATACATACATACATACATACATACATACATACATACATAGCCTGACCAAAAAAGAAAAGGAAGTTGGCACCAAATGTTCACACACTATACACAACAGAACCTACTTGTCACACCATACTTGGTACATTTCACACTGTGATAAGACGATACTGTAAAATGACCAACCTATCTCAACCATGTCATACAATAAATATTTGCCACCCTCACAGCCCATTAAGGCAAAATATTTCATGCTGATTCATTATGAAGCTTTACTTCATTAAGACTGGAATAACATCCTCAGCTCTTTTTCCCACAATAGAGGCTTTGTTTAAAGTCTCTCTTCAGAGTTTTGCAGCTGAAGTATTGTCTTCACCACACAGTGTGCTTTCCATCAGCATGATGCTAGACAGAAAGTGGGTCAGAGTGAATCACAGTTTACTAGCAATTAGCATTTCCTGCCTGCTAGTGATTAATCTAAGAAAGTTAAATTCTTTCACAGCCTTTTCACTTTATTGTCTTGCTCTAATTGCTGTTTAAAACTCTCAACGTTATATCCAGGCTTGCTACAAAATACGTGTTTCCAAGAATTATATCATCAGCTTGGGTGTTCCTGTTTTTGCCCACTTTCATTGGTTATTTTCATATAGATGATATAGCTTAAGTGATATCTAGAAGATTCGGGAAACATTCAATTTTCAATGTTTAATATTAGAAAACATTTTTCATCATTATTTAATATGGAATTAATCACTAGTATTCATTATTAAACCATTCAACAAGAATATGAGGTGACCAAGTTAATACAATACTTTTCCATCAGTATATAATGTGTTTGTTTTATATTCTGAAATATACTGATTTGAAATATAGCAGGACACACATTGAAAGTTAGGTTAAAACCTGATGCTTAATCTAAACTAAACCAAGGTGAATAAAAATTATTTAAAAATCATATTTTAAAAACATAGTTAAATGCTAAGCAATGTGAAAGATGGATACATGGGGTTAATCTTGGAATAGATTTCTGCTTAGCAGCTGAATACTAATTCCATTTTTCCTGTAAACATGGAAGTTGCCTATTCACAGGTAGAAGGTTAAGCTATCTCCAGAAATGCCAGCAAGGGGATAACATCAAGACCAAGCATGGTTGCTGCTATTGCAGATCTAAGAATTCCTTGAAAGCTAAACCTTAATTTCACTAATCAGAAATCCTCCCATCAGGTTGGAACAGTTGATTTAGGTTAATATTAATTAAACTAGATTCTGGATCTAGAATCCAATTTATAATGTTTTAACAGAATGCACTTGGTTAAGTGAAGAGCCAGTCTGATCATTTCTCAAACATAAGAGTATTCTTAATTTACAAAGAACATATATTTCAGCATTAAGACACTAGTAGCAGACACTACTTTTAATACACAGAATTTTAAAAATATCCTTTGAAAATGAATGATATAAAGCTTACAAACTGAACAAGAAAAGAATACTAAAAAACTAAACTAAACTAAAAAAATTCTCCAGTCAACAGTTCTAATAGCTTATGATAACATACACATACATACACACACATTCAAGATATACATTGTGGAATTAAGAGATGCAAGAACAAAGTTGTTGCATCTCTTAATTCCATTTCTAGTTGGAAGAACAAAACGAAAGTGACAATTTCTACATCAGAAGGCAGACATGCACCATTAAAAAAAGATCTATGAAGTATCACTTAAGAAATTTGATATTAATCAAGAATTTGAATCAGATTTCTCTCTTTGCCTCTTTATTTTTATTTATTGTAAAAAAATCTACCCAGTCTAAACAAAGACAAAATGCAAGTTTATATAGTTTAAACATTCCGTAAAAATAAAATATATCAGCTACCTTTACAATAAGAATTTAAGATGTCTGATAATAAAATAAAAACAATATATGACCTTATCTTATACAAAATATAAAAAAACACAACCGAGTAAAGCAACCTACAAAAAGTATCACAAGTAAAATAAAAAGACAACAGTACCAGTGCATTCATTTATTTCATTTGTAATCCAAGCTTTCTAGCAGGAGATCAAGGTGTATACATAGTACTATTTCAATGCCTCAAAAGTCATTAAAATAAGGTTACATGAGATATGATATGATATATTAATCTAAATGAGATCAAAATCAAAAATAAAGTTTTTAATCTTCAAAATTAAGAAACATTCTCTCACAACTAAAGAACATGGTGGAAAACAACATTAAACTGTTTAGAATATGGAACGTGTAACTTTCTAGGATGACTGGATAATGGTATTCAGTTGTTGAGTAACAAGTTTAAATTGATTCATGTCAAAATAAACAAGACTTCATGGAAAGACATTTATTATGAACAAAAGATCAAACTGAATCAACTTCCACCAAAGGATTCCTGTTGCTAAATTTATCTGTTGTATCATTAATACACTGATAGAAATATTTTCACAATCCTATATACATTGAGAGCAATGTATAGCAACTAAATACTTCAGCTTACTTTTCAAAAGTTTCAATTTATGATATTGTCTTTTTGAATATGTTCCAGAAAAGCCAATGATTCTGCTGCCCGTTTAAGTTAAGAAAAATGAACCAGGTTTTATGATGTTTGCAAAGTAAAAGAGATTAAGTAGCTATGAAACATTCCCTTTGGAGACACAATTGCTTCACAAATGTAATGAAAATGCTTCTCTACAACTCTGTTCTCTTGCTTTTGCTTCCTGTTTCTCATTTTTGTATGAATTATAATGTGATATATCAATTTCTTGCAGTACTATACCTATAATGAAAAGTTGTGGGCCTTCAGAAGTTTGGGATTCCTTTACGTATTCCTTGTAGTGAAATTAGGGGAAGTAGGGCAATTTCTCACTTTTTAAAAATCAAATTAGCATAACACCAGTTGTAATCAACTCATGCCATGTCCCTTGCAAAATATCTATTATAATACATTTGTATATCAATTATAATGTTAAAGGCTGTTTAATTATAATTTTATCTTGTTAAAGCATTATACCTTTAGCCTCTGAATTGTGCTTCCATTAAATCATTTTTTGTGAAAATTCTGAAAGCTCCACATAAATCTCTTAGATTTAAATTTAAATTCAATGCTTCGTTTTTATGGCCTTAGATTAAAATGCTTTGTACTTACTAACTACATTAGCTTGTCCAGTGAAGATAGTATACTGCAGCTCATAGGAGACCACACTGAATTCATCATCTGAAGTCCAGTGAACTGTGATTGTGTCATAAGAAGCTGTGCAAAGCTCTTCTCTAATTGTTGGTGGGTTTGGAGCTGAAAAAGGGTTAAATGAGTTGTTACAGTTCTCAGACATTCATTTACCCATTTATCACAAAAATATGAAAACAAGAAAAAACATGTTGGATATCATTGCATGAACTTATGAAAGAATATTACCAAGAAGATCCTTTATATAATTAACAAACCCAGAGACACAATTGTTTATAGTATGGAATTTTCATGCAGAATGGATCTTGCTGCTCATATGTCATTGAACCACACTACTTTAGTATACTTCCCAAATCCTGCTTCTGTATCTTCTTCAGAACCCATCCCAAGACTGCTGTTACTTTTACCTACGGTATTCTGACATGGTAACAGTTTGAGGAGAATACTCATGTTGAATGCCTTCAGCTTGAATTTGTAATAAAACAAACTTATTTGGGACTGTGAGAAAATACTGCAATGTTAGTTAATGCTGGCTGAACAATGAGACCCTAGATTTTAGAACTATTTTCTCATAAGGTCAAAAAACAGACTGCAGAATATGTTGCAATCACTGACTGATCCTTATAATACCTATTAAATCAGAACATTGTCTAAGCATCTCTTTGTTGTATGAACATAGCTAAACTGATATTATATACACATCTGGAACTGGGAAGGATTGCATGGTTGTACCCCCATCTACACATTTGCAAAAAACAGTAAAACTATTGCAAGATCATTCATTAATATGCTATTTTCCCTAAATCACAATAATCTCTTTTTAATCCAATGAATATTACCACATGCATTCTTCTCTATGTTAAAACGAGTATACAGGTTCCTATATATATTTCGATTCTTACCAGTAAGATAATCAAGGCATTCAAGCAGTTTCTTTTCTCTGGTAAAGTCCAGTGCAAATGTATCAAAAGTGTCATTAAGATTAATTTCAGGAATTAAAACCTGGGAAGATGCAGTTGCCATAGCAACCCTACAAGATAAAAACAAGTGGGTTTAGTTCTGAAAATTATTTTACGTGATAAGGATACATAAAACAAATACTTTTAAAATAAGTTAAGAAGTGCCGTGTAATACGTATTTAATGTAATTTTCACATCCCTGATCAGCCATATGTCGACTAGAACGTAGAAAGTTACCTAATACCATGAGGTACTGCTTGCTTGTTTGTAGCTGCTGGGAACTGAATTTGTGATCTTTATAATGGAATCTATGAACAATGTTACTTTACTGTATTTTCTCCTAAAAGTGACTGATATACATTTCAATATTTTTTTGCTAATTTGCCATTCATGAAATGAGCTATGGCAAAAAGCTTCAAATGCTCCCAAGGAAAAGAATTGTCATCTAAAATCTGAAATCTCAAGACTGAACTTCATTACAACTGAGTGCATTTTAGTTAGTTATTGAACTAACTTCAATAATGAGTCAATATTTTGTTACTTAAGCAGATAAACAGAAAAGATCACAGGCAGGCAAAAAACCAGTGAGAATGGACCTGATTTCCAACTTTCTGTTGGCCTTCCCACTGGCTGGGCTTGTGGACAGCTGGCAGGGAGTGTCAGAAATCATGATCACATGATCGCAGGGGATGTTGCAACTGCCACAATTTTGCAAATAAAACTGGCGTGAACATTGGAAATCTCAATCCCACAGGACTAATGAACCCTGGATTTTTTCACGTTCTTCAGGTTAGCAGATTTTGATTCAAAAATCATTGTATAATGCACCATTTGGAATGCCATTTGAGGGTACAAACAAATATATAAGCACAGGAAGAGTTTTAATAGCATAAAAATATGGAAGACTGCAAGAAAATGTAAATGAGTCCCTGTGGATTGTACTCCACTAGTTGTTGCCAACTATATAGGGTGGTGTTCATCTCCATTTCAAGGCCATTGAGCCAGCACTGTCCGAAGACATTTTCTGTAGTCCTGTGGCCAGCATGCCGACACGGAGTGCTGCTACTTTTCCACCAAAGTGTACCTATTTATCTACTTGCATTTGTATGCTTTTGAACTGCTAGGTTGGCAGGAGTTAGGGTGAGGATGGGAGTTCACCCCCTTGCGTGGAACTTGGGTCTGAAACCTTTCCAGCTGACAATTCTTGGATCTTAACTGCTGAGCCATAGCGCCGCCATAATATGCAATTATATGGAAGTATTCTAACATTTTTCTAGAATGATGTTTCTTAATCTGTCTTTGACATTTTGCTTCTGTATACCAGTTGTTGGATATGTTGATGTTTTATACCTACATTATATACTTCTTTAGATGTGTGGTTTTTTGAGCATCCCAAAGATTTGATTTCTCCTTTAAACATCCAATTGACATAAGAAAATTGTTAGTTTGCAAGATTATCTAATTCTCAGGACTCTTCAATTTATGGCATTACCTTTCAGTTATATTTTTAGCTGACTGCAAGAAGCGTGCATGATCATTCTCCTTCAAAGATTGCTCAGCCTGTGAGATGAGAGAGGTGGAGCGTTCAATACACTGCTTGCAATTAGCTATCTGCTGGGCCAGTTTTCTCAGTCTCCCAACCTGGAGCAAAGAAGAAAATTGTTACTTCTGTGGACACAAAAATGGGCATGAATATTATAGCTCAAGACCACAGCAATAACTCAAATTGAGTACTAAAGGAAACAGCTCAACTACTTTCCTCTTCTATTTCAATAGGAGCCTAAGTTCTAAGAAAGTATTTATTATTATCCAGAGTGGGGTAATCCAAAATAACCACAGCTCATTTTCTTTCATTTTTAATAATAAGAAATCTCAATTGCCATCAGGCTCTGTTTCTTGGATAATACTGCTCTACTGTGATTTCCAAGGTGCTTTAGTTCTTGACCTCAGAACAAAAGGAATAATTTGACAATAAAATAAATCTTTGTTCTTGGAAATGTCTTTTCCTGGAGGATTCCCCCCCCCCAGCTAAGTGTGGTATATTAACAAAAGTGGGTACATAATCAGTGTGATACAAATGGAATGTTTTAATTCCAATTCACTTTTAATATTCAATACACTGCAATGCTAAACATTTATTTAACAGCCAATCCAATTGAATTGGTAGATTATTTTCACTGTTTCAGATGAACCTACTGAGACATTATTGAATTATATCTGAAATGGAAGAGTAACAGAACATAAAAGCCACCTCAATCTTTTCTAGTGCTTGCCTCCTTTAGTAACCTGACAAGAATATACATTTCATTACATTCAAGATTGCAATTCTCCCAACAATAACTTTTTTCTCGTATCTTGCTTGGGAGCTTTCCATTGAGATTCTGGGAATAGAATGGCATATTAAATAAACCCTGTGTGTCTAATTCAGGGCAACTATTCTTATACAGTACTTACAACAGAAATTGGGACCAGAATTTCCAATGCTAAGCAAGGCAGCTGATAAGTGAACCATTCTCACTTTTATGACCTTTTTGTTACAGCTGTTAAACGAATCACTGCAGTTAAGTGAACTGTGTGGTTAAGCGAATTGTGTGGTTGTTAAGTGAATCGGACTTAACAGATTGACTTGATATTGAATCTGTTGATTTTGCTTGTTGGAAGCCAGCTGGGAAGGTTGCAAATGACAATCATATGGCTCCAAGGTGCTACAACCATCATAAATATATGCAGTTGTAGGCCTGCATTTGGATCACATGACCATGTGGATGCTGCAGAGGCTTTAAGGGTAAAGACTGGTTGTAAGTCACCTTTTTCCATGCCATTAAACTTTGAATTGTCGCTAAAGAAATGATTATAAGTCGAGAACTACCTGTATTTATTTTCAACTCAAGCAATCTATATTGCTAACAAAAACAAGATCTCCTGACTCATTTGTTCCTATTTTCTGAATCATGTAGATTTGAATCTTTGACATTCCTCACTAAAGAAACAAAAGAACTCCTGAAATTACCTGCAACTTGGTAAGGCTTGAAACTTTGGAAAAACAGTCCTATAAATCTAGCATGTGGATACGAGGCCTTTATTTCGAATACACTTACAGACACTGTAGTGCCTTTTATTGACATTAGGCTGAGAAATGTATGAAATGTTAATTCCAAAATATACAATGTTCACTGCTTAACTACATACTAATACTGCTAAAGCAGCTGGTAGAAACACCTGCTTAATTTGCTGGAAAAATGCAAGACACATTGTCCTTATTTGGAAATGGCTGTCATGACCACTAACTGCTGTACATACCTTGTTTGGGAATGAATGTATTGGGTTTGTTAAACTATTCCCTTCCCCCTTCCAAAAAGCATGAAGTACAGTAATGAGCACATCTGTTAATAATAATAAAAATCTCATCCTTTCCTGTAATGTAAACATAAAGTTTGGAATGGAACAGCATTTCTGATTCTGTAAAAAGTGTATGAACTTTGGTGGTAGAATATGCATTCGCCCTACAGTTAAGTAACCAAGGAGATTATACAGAAGGTTGTCAGGTGGAATTCTGGAAGGACCTGAATCTTGTTAATAGTGTAAAGAAGTTCAGGACTTGTCAAACAATAACCTAGAGAACTATGGTCCTTGAAACAGCCCTTGCCTGCAGGGCTTTCTATTTTAAGTTATTTGGAGTATCTTGACAGCTAAGTGAACCATTTAACCTGCCCATTTAACCTGCCTCTGATATTATTTCTTGTCAAAGATTTTTTCACACAGGGAGAGTTTCTTTGATTTCTTCAAGCTACTTTAGCAGTAAAGGACTACAGTAAGTAGCTTGCATATGTTCTCCCCCCCTCTTTCACACACATACACACAAACAAGCACAGAAACAAAGCAAGGATCATGTTGAAACTGATTTCAAAGTTAGCTAGGTAACCAAGCTTGAGTAGTATCTGAGATTTACCTTGCACAGAGATTTACATCAGAAATATGTGTAGTATAGTTATTAACTGTTTTGTTCTCGGAAACAAACACACTCACAAACTGAGGCAAGGCGGCTTGCTTGGTTGCTCAGGCTTTATTTAAGCTTTGTGTGCTAACAACGCTAATTCATCTCAGCCGTGAGGGAACAGCTGTTGGCCCCTTTGACAGCTCCTTTTATACCGAACTGTCAAACTGGTGACCAATCAGGTTGCAGCTGCGAGCCCCCTGCTGGATCAGACCAGAGGGAGAACTCCTTCCCACCTCGATGGCGCATGTGTATTCCATGAGGTAGGCTGGGCGGCGGCAGATCCTTGCTGATCTGCCCAATGTTGGCTCTCTGAAAGCGGCTAGAGTTGCTGGTGCTGGAGTCATTGATGCTGGAGCTTCAGGAGTCAGCACCGTGACCTCTGCTGGGATCAGCTCGACTGGTGGCATTGCTGGAGACTCTGGTAGATTTGCTTGGTGGCGTGTTACTGGTGCAGTAGACCCAGCTTCAGCTAGCGAGGGATTCTCGTCTTCCCTTGGGACAGGGACCTCGGGCCTATAACTCCCTCGCTCCCTTAACTGATTAATATGGCGTCTCCATGCCCGGCCATCCTCCAGCTTGATAATATACGAGCAAGGCCCTGTTACCTTTGTAATGGTGGCTAGTAGCCACAGGGGGTTGCCTGAGAAGTTCCTAGCATAAACTGGGTCCCCTTCCTTAACCCCCCTAGGATTGCTGGATGAGTCCAGAGGCTTCTCAGGCATGTAAGTGGGGTGAAGCCTGTCTAGGACTGTTCTCAGCCACCAGCCCATTAATAGTTCGGCAGGGCTGCAATGGGTTGTATGCTGACAGAATAGGTATTGGGCTATTTTTGCTGGCCATGGACCTGGGCCCATTCTTTGCTGACCTTACCCCTCGTTCTGCCAAGCCGTTACTAGAAGGATTGAAAGGAGCAACGAAGGTGTGCCTTATCCCCAGCCCTATAAGGAATACTTCAAAACTCCTGGACGTAAATTGAGGACCATTATCTGAAACAATTAGGTCTGGCAGCCCATGGGTGGCAAATATATTTTATAATGCAATGCTTACAGCCGCAGCTGTGGTGGAGGCCATCAGAACTATTTCCACGCATTTGGAGAAGGCATCTATCACAATTAAAAAGGTTTGACCCTGAAAGGGCCCAGCAAAATCAATATGCAGACGGGACCAGGGGCCTCTAGGAGTTTCCCATTCCCACCTTTGTCGCCAGTGTTTTGTTCTCAGAAACAAACACACTCACAAACTGAGGCAAGGCGGCTTGCTTGGTTGCTCAAGCTTTATTTAAGCTTCGCGCGCTAACAGCGCTAATTCATCTCAGCTGTGAGGCAACAGCTGTTAGCCCGTTTGACAGCTCCTTTTATACCGAGCTGTCAAACTGGTGACCAATCAGGTTGCAGCTGGGCACCCCCTGCTGGATTGGACCAGAGGGAGAACTGAAGACATAGCATTAATAATTATTTAATTTGAGCTTCTTCTATATTACAATAAATATTTCATTAAATTTTTACTTCTGTAAAACACTAATGGTCTCAACTTCCTTCAATATGCTTCATGAACTTGCTTTCTTACAGACCAAACTAAGAAAGTTAATTTGTGTAAGTGTCTTTAATAGATGATTACTGAAGTATAGTACTTATTTATAACATCTATGTAGACGGTTATAAGTTATGAATTCTTATTTTATAGTCAATTTTTGCCCTAGGAAATTTTTCAAACAATTAAAGCATAAATATTTTAGAATATTATTATATAAACTATTCTGGTGAATAAAGCAGAATTTCCCTTGCAAATATCATTTTTACAGTTATTATTTATATAAAGTGTCTTATAATAGAAAGGTAAAATAATATAAGATGGTATCTTTCAACAGGCATTCAACAGATTTTAAATGAAGACTGAAATGTTTATTTAATAAATTCAGACAACAGGAAAATAAATGAAGCAACTGTCAAGGGGATTTCAAGATGTGCATTTTAAGTAAGAAATTAGAAATTTTGTAGAGCATAAACCATTTAGTAAGAATTTTAATCTATTTCAGAACCTCAAAGATAATATTCTTACTTTTCCCTCCTTGATTTTGGTTCCAATTATCTGACGTCTTTGCTGGATTATTTCTATAAGCAGGTCACATTCTTCCATCAGCTTGGATTCTTGTCGAGACGCATTCACCTAAAGAAGAGATCAAGCATTGCACTGAATAAATTTAGAAACATTCAAAACAAGATGAAGCTAACAAAGTTGCATTGTTTCACAACCATGTTTTGAAAATGCTCTTAAACTTGAATGAATGCTTGAATTCTTGAAAACAATATTTTATCAGATAATATTGATACAAGTAACTATTATAATATATGGGTAATATCCAATACTGAATGAATGTAATTTTGATTCCCTGCAATATAATTTTCTCATTCTTTATTTCTTCTACATATCATTTCCGGTCTAATTTTCTCCAGACAAAGTTGGATTTTTTTTTTTCAAATGGTGGCTATCTCATTCATTTCATTACTGAGATGACAAAACAATATCAAATTCCCTTTTCTTGTTTTACTACTTAGACTTATGTATTCCTTTCACACCAACATATATAGTATTATACAATTTATCTAACAGTCACTGCAAATAATTTGAATTTCAATCAAAACATAACCATATAGATTCCCAACCCAACTAATTTGACGTGATTTGAAGAACACAGCCAAACTTCGTGTAATCACTGATTAAATGCTGATCAATAAAATGACCAATAAGCTAAAAGAAATAATATGATAAGTGCATAGTTATTGTTTATAACTTCATAATTATCTTATATATTTTTTATAATATCTGTAATGGCTTTGCAGCTGCTTGCCATGCTGCAGCTCAGAGGCTTCTCGGCACACACAGTTCTGGGACTGCAAGAAACTCTTAAGCCTTGGTGTAGCATAAAGCCACTTCTGGAAGACTCATCTTCCTGAACTCACCCTGGTACATGGCACAAAGGAAGCCTAACCATCACCAGCAAGCTATAGCATCCAGGAATCCGAAGCAAGGATTTGGCCCAATGGGAAAATGTTGATGGCTGTCCCCAGGGGTGGGATTCTACCAGTTCTGTCTGGCTCTGTAGAACCGGTAGCTCTGAAGNTTCTATGCCTGCTGCTGTTTTGGCCCACCCGCTTGCCCGGGCTCTTACCTGACCTTTATTTCCTGGTTTTTCAACCTCAGCTGCTTTCCGCAGCATAGTTGTGGTTGAAAAAGCAGTAAAAAAGGCATTTTTCGAGCGCTGCGCACCCGCGCACAGCACTGCTTAGCTGTCCAGGCAGCAAGCTGACAATTTACACACGTGCGCAAATCGTAAATCACCGAACCAGCAGTTACACCCGTCGGATCCCACCCCTGGTTGTCCCAGAGAACCACATGCAGGAAGCACAAGCCAACCCCTGGCATTTTTTCATTAGATAAACAGTTTCCAGCCTTCCCACTGACTGACATTTATATTTGTATTGTGCTGCTAGGCCAAATTGGGAAACCACGTCTTTACCAGAAAAGCTGAAGTGTCCAGGGTGACATGGTGGTCATGGGTTTGAAAAAGAGACTGCAAAGGCAGTGAAAGGCAGACAAGCGAAGGCTGTAAATTGATTCTGCTTCAGCCATAACACGTCAGTGTAGGGAACTGGAAGAGATGGAAGCTGGGCAAACAAACGCTTGCTGACACTTACTGGCAGTTGCTAGGCCCTCCCCAGTCTGCGGCCTGGCACTGTGCTGCTCAGGCAGGCTGGGGAGCCCCATGTAGAAAGTGGTCAGCAGAGAAACTGGACCACAAATCCAAAAAGGAGAGAACAAAACCACCAAGAAGTGCCTGTTTCAGCAGCTGGGTACAAAAGACAAAATGCCACCCCTTGGAACTGGGAGAGAAGGCAACTGGGTGAATGCATGTTTGCTGGGGCTTCTTGGATGCTGAAGCTTTGTCAACCTGCCTCAGCTGCAATGCTGAGGCAGGTTGACCATGGTTTCATGCTATGTGATGGCTCAGAGGCTTCCTGCAATCCCATAACCACATGGTTCTGGTGCTGCTTGCTGCCCAGTAAGGCAGAATGCAGGATGACAAAAAAGGCAGAGATGGGTAGCAGCTAGGTGGCTGGAGAGAGGTGGAGGCAGTTTCTCACTTTACTGAGGTTCAGGGCTGGAAGGAACCAAGCCTGGAATGGCTTGGCTTGCAAAATTGGGGCAGCTTCTCAGCTAATGGCTACCTGCCTTTGTATAATGACTACAATGGGGAATGCCAGAATAGTTGTTGGTAACTGATGTAATCATGTACTATTTTGCTTTTTGTCTGTATCATTTAGCAATCTAAATTCTGGTCCCAGTTGTGGTAGTAAGTCAAGGACTACCTGCAAAAGCTTTGTAGTACTACTGCTTCTTCTGTTTCTCTGAGACACAGTTAACTGTTCCAAAATTTAAATTTGTGATTAAAAAAAGATAAAGAACAGTGCTGTGCCACATAACGAAAACATAGAAAACATTATTATTTGTTTTGCCACAAACAAAGCCCTATTATCATTTAATGTAGTGTATTTGGGGACAGGCTGTCAGCATAGTTTTAATTTTTGCTCAACCACAAACAAGAGATTTTTCTTAATCTATTTCATGGAAACTGAAGGCAGAGACCCATTCTGACTGGACTTAAAAGACATCTTTGTTACAGGACAGAAGTCTTTTGAAAATACTGGCAATTACATTATCTGTAATTAAATTCTATTTTGCTTTTTTAAAAACATCCATCTGTTTCACTTTCCTACATTCTCCTTTTCTTTTTGATTTGACTAGCACATAAGAAAGGAGATTGCAACATATCTTAAATAGCACCACTGCTCCTTGTCAGCTTAACGTTATCCTGCCCTGAAGATTTCCATAAATGAGGTTTGCAGCCCCAGTGCAGGGCAGCTTTATCAAGATAACCTGTTCACCTTGTTCTCAAGGGTTTATAGAACTTGGACTTAAAACAAACCATCTCTTTTGACCCAAGTCTTGTATATGGATCCTGAAACTATGTTAAAATAGATGTCTATAACTAATGTAAAAGTGTTTTCATATAAATAGAACGAGCACAGCTGAGTTTCAAGACCTAGAGAAAAGTTGCTTTTCCGGTGCTGTATAATCTAAGAATGATTTTTGTTTGTTATCCCATGGTTGGTTAGGAAACATTGGCTAAAAACGTGTCTTTTAAATCAGCTACAGTCCAGGAAAACAGGTTTCCTCCCTATTCTCTCTGGCTAATTGTTCCTGATTTTTCCACAGCTGTGTTCCGATTATGTTCTGTGCAACAGACTGAAACAATTTCATTCTTGACTAAATAATGCAGGATTTTCATAAATGCCAAACACATTTCAAAACATTCTCTCCTCCTTGCTGGACCAACATACACAATACAGGGGAAGGAGATGGTGTCCATATTTCCAGCAGTCCTTTACCAAGTGACACAGAAAGGATCCCTGATCTCTGCTCAGATAACCAAATGGATATGATTGGTTTGTGCTCTTCATGAAAAATACAAGCTTCTTCAATGGCTGCTGCAATGCTCAAAAGGGAAGATCTGGCCAATAGGTTTAAAACCCAAGGGAGAAAAAAAAAAGCAAGTTCCCTCTTGTAAGAAAACAGAGCTGCTTGCAAAAAAAATAGCTCGGTTTTGAATTTTTGCTGCACAAGTTTGTCACTAATCAAAAGCAGTGGCTAATGATCTGAGAGGGGTTAATTTTTTAAAAAATATCAATTAATTAATCAATTAATTTGATATCAAGATGATATGTTTAAAGTTTAGGGGTTCAGCTCAGCTTCTTTCTTGATACAGTTTGAAGAGTTGTAAGGAGAGGGTGGATTAAATATAAGGAGGGTCATATATCATATATTTGATATAATGTTTGAAAAGAATATATAATATGGAACAATATCTACACATTTACTTCAGATTGTCAGCAATACCAACTATAAAAAACACTAATTTTGCATTGGCTCTTATAGCTACCTAAATCTTTCTTTTCTTACAAAAGGGTATTTTGTTTATTATCTGTAATGATATAAAACAATATGCACCCATCTAATCAAAGCATTTGCTCTCAGCTATTGATTTTAATGTTAGAGCTGTTTCATTCAATGTTTCTAAGATAGGCTGTATGGGAGCTTATCTTAGATGCATTGAAATCTACCCTTCTTTACTCTTCTTTCTTACAGAAAAAATATATTAGAGATCTGAAATTCTAAATGGTTAAGATATATACACAGGAACCCAAGAGCACATGTAAAATCTTGAGAAAATGTATGAACTGAACAAAGTTTTAGTATATTTATATTTAGAATATAAAGACATATACTCTATTTTAATATATAATATTACAAATATTATTAATCCACGTTTGCAAATTCTTGCATTTCTTTGAAAAGACCACTCCTAGTTTGAAATATATCTTGATTCAGGAGCCCTTCCACAGCCACTGAGCTACCATTTGATGTTGTAATAGCTGAATTAGAGGTAATCTGAGCCTAAAATTGTCTGGAATTCCAGCCAGTTCTATCTGTCTAAGACAAAGAAAACTCCATTTAACTAGGAGTAATTTTCATAGACATAAATAAGTGAAAATTTGGGAGAAATAGCCAGGCACCAACAATATTTAATTGCCTAGGTTACACTCTGGACAAACTCAATAAAGGCACCCTGGCCTTAGAGATTAACAAAATGAATTAAGACAAGATTATAATAATTACTGTCAACATGTGGGTGCAAATAATTTTAAGTAATTATTTTCATGATTCATATGTCATTCAACTGCAGGAAGGCTGTAATTGGTAGGATGAAGAATTTGAAAAACACTGCCCCTTGGAAATTACACCATCATGGTGTTCTCCCCACAGAAACCTAGCAAACCATTAATAATTGTTTGCTGTCATGATCAGTTTTCATAAATTAAGAAGACAGGAAGAAATGTCTTGGGAACATGTTTCTTTTCTTTTTTCATTCTTCTTTAATATTCTGGTTTCTCACTGATATAAATAAGATAATCATTCCTTGGTTTGGTATGTCAAGTTTAAATACAAACTACATTTTTATGCCTCAAATTAGCACACAATACTTCACAAACCATAATTTGGTAAGCTCTGGATGTGGTCACATTTGCTAATTTATTGTAGATATAATTTGCCTAAAGGAGCTCTCTTTAAGTAAATACTATGTTCCAGCTAGTGAAACATTTATATTTATATGTGTGTACACACACACACACACACA
>AZIM01000772.1:336323-347952 GCA_000516915.1 Ophiophagus hannah
TACCCCTGGGCACCGCCAGCTGACATTGTCTGGTCGACAGCACCCCAAGGAGGCCCTGCCGATGGGAGTGCACAGGGCGATTGGAAGATGATGCTGGCAGGAGACGCTCCTGCAAGTACCCCGGACCCAAGTAAATGTAAGTAGGCATGATTTTATACTTTTTACAGAACTACACATGAGCAAAATATATCAGTTACCATCAATCAAGGAATTTATAATATAAATTGTAGGGGACATCACAGAAGAGAGGTAGGGATGGGAGAGGACAGGTAATTCTGTGACAACAGCTGCTAACATGAATGGTGAAAATAAGCATGAAAGATTGGCTTTTAATGAAAAAGAAAGAGTGCAGTGGCTCATGTGGTTAGAATGCTGGGTTGGAAGTTAGCAAGCAATTGAGACCTGAGTGCTTCTTGTATGACGGGGTGAGCTCCTGCCATTTGCTCAAACTCCTTGATGGGGACATGAAAGGAACCTTCCCTTGGGCATTCTCCAGGCAACGGTGATGTTACCAGCTAAACCTTTCAACCCAGAAGTGCCTTAAAAGTGCTTCCAACATGAAAAGGACAATGAATGAATGAAAAAGGCTGACGCACATACAAAGTTGGAAAATAATGTGCACATATGAATCTACAGTAACATTTAATAGCACAGAAGACAAATTGGTAGAACATGGAATAGTAACTTCAAAAGATAAAAAATAATCTTGTCCACCTTTTTTTGTTTGTAAAATTTCCAGTTTGGTTATAATTTATCATATAATTAATTTCAAGTAGTTAAGTTTAGAAGTTGCCATCCATTGTTAAATGCCTGGGAGCAAAGGGAATCATCTATTGTTTCATATGTCAACTTGAAGGATTGAATGGGGCATCTATCTTTGTTTGTATGCATGAGCTGCATATCACTGGGCTTTCATTCTTCTGGAACATTAATCTATATAAATTTTTCAGCAAGCGATATGCATTATAAGGACAAAAGCATTTATATAAACACAACTGTATATTTATTAGGCAAGTTTCAGAATGGAGTAATGTCAAGACATAACCACCAAGTGGTTCTGCTTGTCATTTTTACTGAATAAGGGGATACATTTTAACTTCTACTGTATTTCTATTTCCTATGTATAGAACTCCCAAATAATTGTGCTCTTTAGATTTTCTATATTACTGCTTTTTTATAAAGAACAAGGTAGAATTAAGAGGGGTAATAAACCGAATGGAAAAAAACTGGTGAAAAATAAAAGTAACATTACCTATACCTAAAAAAATTACACTGACCATTTTTTTAAATTAATCTCACATATCTGGTTAAAAGATAACAAGGTGTGTTTGTATGTGTGTGTATATACTGCATAGCATACAGAGAGTGAAATATTTACATATGTACAGTATATTCCTTTGAGTTTCAGCAGGCAGCAGTTTATGACAGACTTTGGACTAGAAGCTAAGCAGAATCAATTCTTTGGGTACTTGGTGCTCTTTGAGCTTGTTGGTTTTCTTACAGACATTTCATTACCAAACTATATAACATCATCAGCACACTGATGATATTACCCAGCTTCGTAATGAAACATCTGCCAACCCCCCCCCCAAAACCCACTAAGTTCAGAGCGCAACACAATTAAATCTGAGCTACAAGTATTCTCTTCTATCAGAATCAACTCCGGTAATACTTGGATGGAGATCTCCAAGATATAAGGATTAAAGGTAAACTGGGAAAACATTGACAAACATTTCCATACTGCTGTCAAGTACACTCCAAGAGATATGTTTCAAGTAGTTACCAAAAGTTGAGCTTGACTTGAAAGAGACTTTTTGAATTAGACTGATAGAAAAATGAGCAGCATGCCAAGAATAATATTCAGATCTTATTTCCTTATTTTGCTACATGATATAAATTTGAAAATACAATTTCCATGTACAGCTACCTTGATACGTTAGGTTAAAAAACAGTGAATGTCTAAACAGAATGTCAGATCCTTATCACACTGGTACCTGAGTATCTCTCTTGTATTTTACTAACATTGGTTGTATAACTAGATATTTATTTGGCCATAAGCACTATACAGTAGATGAAATCTGCATCTTTAAATAATAACTTATAGTCAAGCATGCCAGATGAATATTAGTTTAAACAGGTCAATCACAGATACCTATCTCTAGAAAATTTGGTATATAAAATGGGATTTACTTATAAAAGACTATAATTAGGCTTGGTTTTTTAAATAGAAAGAATAATATATCATTTTAAAGATTGAATGGTTGGAATAAGTAAATTACACTACAGTTTTTAAAACATGACTTAATGTTACACTACAGGCTTATTATTCTGAAAATAAAGTTTGCAGAGGGAAAAAGGGCAATAAAAAATAAAATAAAAGCCTTAAAGGAGGCTCCAAATATGGAAATCTAATATGGTATATGCAACATAATTCAATTTGTTGTCTTTTAAACAAAAACATGTATTAATAGAAGCTTATTTTTCTTTAGTATTTAATAATTAAATAAAGGAATAGTGGGGTTTTAGCTTGTAAGAAAACATATACACTAATTAATCCAGCTCTTACTTATTGAAAAAATATATTCTTGACAGAGATACCCAACTTCTCCTCAAACATATCCATCAAAGAGAAGCCCATATTTCTCTAGGTGTATGATTCTAACATCCAAATGCTCTTATTTAGGAAGTTAGTAAAATTTTATCTGAATCAACATTCCTGTAACTTAAGTTTATCATTCTATCCCATGTATTGTGGATGGGCAAGTCCTGAAGTTTTCTGAATGCCTCTTTTCAGGTATTTAAAGAGTGATATTTACATTATTGTCCTCATTCTCCTTTCTCAAAGCTAACTATTTCAGGTTCCTTAATTTTCTTTCAAAAGAGCTTACATTTTTGAATCTTGGTAGTTTATGTTGTCCTTCTCTAAACCTGTTCCACTTTCTCTGATTTTCCTTAACAGTGATAAGCAGAACTAGCTATTATGCTTAATAGACTTATCAATGCAGAAAGAATTGAATGAACCTTTCTGTGATTTACTATGATGCAGTTCCAAATTGCAATTGCCTTTTTTGCAAACTGTTGACCTATACTCTAATTGTACTATATCATTTATAAATGAAACATTAGGAAACATCTCATAATCCATTTTTTCATTAGGAAATACTAACATAAAAAACATGGGATTTCTTCTTGTAATTCTTTGCTTTTCTGGACTTTCACACTTCTAGTTAAAAGATATAAAGTCTCTGGATGATCTTGGAAAAGACACTTTTCACTCTTTACATATTTAGAAATTAATCATTTCAACCCATATCATGGCTTCTACTGTATCTGCTTATGTGCAAAAGTGTATGGTGGATGTCAGTGTTCTTAAGACTTTTGTCATACGAGCAAATGAGAAACCTTGGATGTCGCAGGAGGTCCGTGTGATGTTGAAGGTGAGATACACTGCTTTCAAATTATATGATGTGGGAGCACTTAGAATAGCAAGAGCTGATTTGAGACATGCTATAAACACAGCAAAGCAGGCCTATAGTCAGAAAGTACAGAACTTCTTTCGATATCCTATGGACCCGAGATTTTTGTTGGGAGGTATTCAGGTCTTTACTGACTATAAGGCAGCTTCCCTGACTTGTAAGGGTGACACGGATTCTCTAAACAAGCTAAATATGTTTTTTGGATGGTTTGAGGCCACAAATAACATTCCAGCAAGGGAGGCCATTCCTCTTATTAGTAGGCACTCAGGTTTCATACAACTGCTGTTTGGAAGTCCTGCAGAAAGTCAATAATTGGAAAGCTGCTGGTATGCTGACCAGCTGGCTGCTGTTCTCACAGACAACTTCAATCTCTCGTTGCATCAGACCATAGTTCCATCATGTTTTAAGACTACCATCATTGTACCAGTGCCCCAAAAAACCATCATCACATGCTTTAATGATTACCATCCAGTTGCACTCACTTCCATTATGATAAAGTGTTTTGAGAGATTGGTAAAGGACTATATGGTTTCATGCCTTTCCCCTACATTTGACTCATTACAGTTTGCCTATCGGAAGAACCGCTCTATAGATGATGCACTTTCCTATGTGCTTCATCTTAGCTTGGCACACCTGGAGGAATAGAATACTCACGTGCAAATGCTGTTCATTGATTTTAGTTTGGCGTTCAACCCAATCATTCCTCAGGATTTGGTGAACAAACTATTAGATTTTAATACTCATTTATGTAAACAGATACTGGATGTCCTTATTGACAGGCCCCAGTTTGTGCGAGTTGGAAGAAAAGTTTCCAACTCCATCTCCTTGAGTACAAGTTTCCCACAGGGCTGTGTCTTGAGTCACCTTGATGACTCACAACTGCTGTGCCAAAGCTGCTCAAATTATATTGTGAAGTATGTGGATGACACAGCAGCTATAGGTCTTATCTGGGATGACAATGAAGATGCTTATAGGGAAGAGGTGAAGGCTCTGGTTGACTGGTGCAATAAAAGTAACCTGGTTTTAAATGTTAATAAAACAAAGAAGAGCATCGTAGATTTTAGAAAGAGCCGGCATGGTCATACCCCACTCAGTATCAAGGATGCAGCTGTAGAGGTGGTCAACAGTATAAAGTATCTGGGGGTGCAGATAACTAACAATCTGAACTGGACTCTCCACATGTGAAGTGTGCAAACCAGCATCTTAGTGAAGTGTGCAAACCAGCATCTTAGTGAAGTGTGCAAACCAGCATCTGCATTTCCTGCATTGGATGTGGAGAGGAAATCTTTCTCCTTCTATCCTGGCCACTTTTTATAGAGGCACGATTGAGAGCGTTTTAACAAACTGCATCACTGTTTGGTTTGGTGGCAGCAATGCCTCAGATAGAAAGTCCATACAGAGAATTGTAAGGACAGCAGAGAAAATTATTGCTTCCTGTTATTCAGGATACTGCTTATAAGCACTATGTGCTTAGAGCTCAAAGCATTGTTAGAGATCCCACACACCCACTTCATGGTCTGTTTTGGTTGCTCCCCTCTGGGAGGAGATTTCGAAGTATTTCTAGTAGGACAACCAGATTCTGTAACAGCTTTGTTCCCTATGCCATCCCTCTGGTAAACTTGCAACTGTGTTGTTTCTCTGTGTCATATATGTGGGTATATGCATAATTTTGTATGTATTTATTTTGTCATGTTTATATGATGTATATTGGAGGTGGTGACACTTTGAGAGCTGTATGCAATGAAATTTCATTTTTTTAATGTATGCTGATTAATGTACATTCAAAGCAGTGGAGAATTGCTACCGGTTTGACTGAACCGGTAGTAAAAAAAAAAAAGCTCCAATAATCAGCTGAGAGGAGAAAGAAGAGAAAAGCACAGGATCAGCCCTCCCATCCGCCCCTGCACTTTTCTGTTCTTTATCGTCTCAGCTGATTGGCGTGGCAGAGCCTCAGTTGGTGTTTGGAAAGCTGCGTGCGCGCATCACCGAACTGGTAGGGAAACTGGTAGAATCCCACCACTGATTCAAAGTGACAGTAAAGTTATTCTAAATCTTCGTCTAAGTCTAAGTCTTTACTTAGTGATTCTTCCCTAGCTATAGGAGGTAAGGTAAGGTAAAGGAGTCACTGCAGCTTTTACTCTAGTCATTGCCAACTATAGGAGGTAGTGCTCATCTCCATTTCAAGGCCATTGAGCTAGCGCTGTCTGAAGACATTTCGGCAGTCATGTGGCCAGCATGACATCATGGAGTGCTGTTATCTTCCCACTGATATGGTACCTATTTATCGACTCACTTTTTCATGCTTGCAAACTGCTTGGTTGGCAGAATCTGGGGCATGTAATGGGAGCTCATCCCATTGTGTAGAGCTTGGGTCTTAAACCTGGGCTGCCAGCTTTCCAGCATCTTAACTGTTAAGTCACAGCATCACTATAGGAGAGAAGCAACAAAAAATAACTAAAGTTATGTTCAACTCTTTTCACAAATTGCATCTTCACAAGCAACAAAGCATCTTTCCTCAGCATTCTCAAACTGAAGAATAGTAATACTTTTGATAAGCTTTCTGGGTTTTGCTTTTTAGTCATCAATGACCATTCTAAACGTTACAAGGCTTTTGCAAAGTTCCAAGAACTTTGATCTGAAACAGATTTATCCCCATCAAGATATAATTGAAGATCAATTGTACTCTGTTCAAAAAGAGCTTCTGCCATATGTATTAAAATGCATCTAAGTACTTTAAGAACCATACCTTCTCATATTATCTGGATTATGCCCTATTATCAGATGGAGAAATAATGTTTTTGTCCCCTCCAAAGTTGCAGAATTGTAGTTTTTCTCTGTGAAAGGTTTGGCCATGTCTTTTTAACTTCTTCTATAGCTGGAAACAATTTTGTTTTTATTAATTTTGTTGATTTTAATTACAGTATTCACTATGTTATTTGTTGATTGTTTTAATTTATTGATTGACTCCTTTAATTTTGTAAATTTAACTTTGTGAACTGACGTGAGTACTGCTTTTATATGACATTATAAAATATAACCTAATAATGAATTCATTTATGGCTAAACTGCTATTCTTCTTTTTCTTTTATAAAATTATACTATTCAGACTGTACCAATTCAGTTTACTTAAGAGAATAAGAATAGCAGAAGACTATATTCTTAACAATATAGTCCAGAGTGTAAGCATGAGTTTAACCCTCTGAGAAATTATATTTCTTTTGTAAACTCATTGTAAGCCTGACTGACTCTTCTAAACTTAGGACATGCCAACTGGCAGGCAACTAAAAGTTATGCACATTATATAACAAGAAAAACACAATTGGTTCACTATACACAACTGCCTTATTCAGTTAAATTGAATCCAATATGTATTAGAGTTCACATAAGATCAATTCAATTGATTGAATGCTTATCCCATTCCAGCTTCCTATGCAATAATGCACTTTCTCCATAACAAAATGTTTATTACTGTAATTTTTGATGTTATGCTAGCACACATTATACATTAACAGCGATTTTAGTAGTTAGAATCAGATTATAACATCTTTGTCAATGCAGTATTGTAAAATAACAAGAGAGTTTTAGAAAACTTAAAACAGGTAACTCACAAACAGCAGCATTGTCATATTTTGACAAATGCTTCACTGTAAGATGACCTGATACTTTAAGTTAGTTCTTTCCATTTATGTCTCAAGTCAAACCATCATAGCTAAAACCAATAGATGCACTGAATGTATACACAGTCTAATTACTGTGTATGTGAACTAGGCTTTTTTGTGCAAAAATATACAAATCTCTCTTTTTTAAATAGGGATGGGAAACTTATGAGGAAGTTCTTTAGTGAAAGACTGGCATTCCTGATAAACCCAGTTTATTTAGATTTAGTTCAAATGACTGTGGAATAAATAGGACAATTAGCCCAAAGGCAACACAATTACATTTGAAGTCAGCTATCTATTCTGACTGGCTGAATAAATTTATTGAAACTTCAAAATTTGGGGAATCTGCCATTCAAACATTTAACTTTACATTCAAAACATAGCAAAGTGTAAGTAAGTTGCTGTTACTAGGAAAGCATGACTGTACTGTGAATTCTTATACCTGCAGATTAGCTAGCAGCTAATTATAGTGTGCTCTCCCTGAACAATAAGGCAGTAGCAATGTCTCCATCAATCAGTGAAGAAATCCAACCATTTTGCAAAGATATTACTACTTATGAAAAGAGTTCCCAAGTTTCAAAAGCCTTTGCAACTGGAACAAGAGTAAACTGCAACCGGATGGAAAGAGGTCAATTCACTCCATGTGGTCTGAATTTTTGTCCAGAAGTACAGCATGCCTTCTGTTAGGATGGTAGAAAAGATTGACAAGTCTGACATTAGATCTTAATCAAATTATAAAACAATGTGTATATATTCTCTATGTAGTAATCTGTGTAGTTATTACTCATTTGCAAATAGGACAGTTTCTATTTGGAAAAAATCTCAGCATAGGAGATAACTATCCATTAATTACTTGATTAATAGTAATTTTAATCTACCCAACCATAGGAAAAAGAAGAAGATAAAGCATGATGGAAAAAACACTTTCGTAACTATGAGGCCAATCTTACCCCAAGCATTTGAAAAGAGAGGGGCTGCTTTTTCACTTCTTCAAAGTACAGATTTGCTGATCTGCAGATAAGAAAAACCCTTGACTGCAAAGCTGGAATATAGCACTAAATTAATTTAACATAATTATGTATTGAATTATTTTTATTAGAAAGAGAATAATCATGCTACTTCTAATTAAAAATAAATGGTATGTGAGCAAGTGTTTGTTTTTTTCCACAATTGTTGCAAGTCTGCATTTTGTTAATTATTTCATCCCTCAGCCTCCCTAACTAGTAAAGTTCTGAATAAAATATTAAGGTAATACAGAAAAATTACCTGGCAAACAATCTGTCAAAATTAAGCTGAGGTTTCTTTTGAAATGATCCCCTTATGATTCATTCAATCCAGGGGTGCCAAACTGGATTTCTTGGAGGGCTGGATTTGCATTGTAGTTGTCCTCCGTGGGCTGGCCAGGGGGGAAGGAAATGAGATGACCTCCTGCAGCACCCTGTCGGCCACAACGGGCTCTGGGGGGATCGTGGGTGACCCCCACCCACCCCAGTTTTGGCCTGGCGGCCTCCTGCAANNNTGACCCCCCCCCCCCCCAGTTTTGGCCTGGCGGCCTCCTGCAACACCCTGCCAACCAAAACGGGCCAAACCAGGGCCGCAGGCTGGACGGCCTTGTGCAGCACCCTGCTGGCCAAAACTTTTTTGCTGGCAGAGTGCTGCAGGAGGCTATCCAGGCTGAAAATGGGGTGTTAGGAGGCCACTTGTGGCCCCCTGCACCACATTTTCACTAGCAGAGGCTATTTGCTATTTCCGGGCCAGATCTAAGCACCCCATGGGCCTAATCTAGCAGGACAGTTATGAATTATCATAATGGACCAGAATTTGACAGGAAATCTCAGGCTCCCCGTTTTATGCAGAATCACTTGAAAAACTGGTTGGATACCAGGTCACTATAAATGTGCAGTTCTCACATGCACCTAAATACTTCTTCCTCCCACCTTTCTCACATTTAAATAAATTCTTTTGACCTGTGCATCATGATCTTGCAGCCAATACATTTTCATTATTAACATAGCTAAGATTTCTGCCCAAAGAAGTACTGGCTCTCAGTTTATTGTTCCCATTATTCTCTTCTCTATCTCTATTTTCTCCCTTCTATTATCTGTATGGACCATCCCCTATTCTCCCTGACTCAGAACAAAGGTGTTTCTCCTCCCTGCTCCATCTCCATGGAGATAGTACTGGGCAAAGAAATTTCAGAAAAGTTTTCAGTCTCCATTTGTTCTCCCATTGATGATAACAGGACCTCAATCCTTTCAGAATTCATTTCTTCTAGTCTAGAGACTGAAGAGACATTCCCTGTGTCTTCCTCCTTGGAGACACAACCTCCTTCCCTTGCTCTACCCAGTCCCTCTTTTCCTTAGTGTTGGAATGACTGGGAGCTTCAGAAATGTCAATTATGCAACCAGTTATGTGCTTTCAATTTCTGAGGATATATGAATACAAAAGTTGAATGACATGGGTCACAGGTACACAATGAATGTCCAGTGTCTGTGTAGGCTTTCCCATCAATCAATACACAAGCCTACCCTTTCGCTAGAATTGCTGAGATTCCAGAATGCATAAGGGACAGATATAATACAGTACTCTCATAGCAGAAGGGAACAGTTAAAAACTCAGTGTATTTTTAATGTGGCTAGATGCTGCTGCTGAAAAGGTTCAGAATCGATTTGTACTATGACAGGAGATGCTCCAATAAACTTGGCAGCCAGATTGTTAGGCAGATGTGTGGGAAGGAGAAATTTAATAGAAAGACAGATGAAGTTTTCAACTACATAAGTCAGAAGGATGTGATGGCCAGGAGAGAACTTGCTGCTGGGCTTGCTGTAATCTAGTTATCTTTAAGGAGATACTAACTGCCTGAGCTTCTGAAGGAATTGGGAATCTCCTGGGATAAATGCAGTCTGGAAGGCATTCAGTTGAAAGCTAGATTAGAGATGACTACGGATTGTTCTTGACTTATAACCATTTGTCTAGTGAGCATTCAAAGTTACAACATCATTGAAAAAGTAACTTAAGACCAGTCCTCACACTTACAATCATTGCAGCATTCCCATGATCACCTTATCAAAATTCTGATGCGTGGCAACTGGCATGTATTTCTGATGGTTACACTGTCCCAGAGTCATGTGATCACCATTACCCAGCCAGCTTCTGTCAAACAAATTCAATGGGGGAAGCCAAATTCTCTTAACTACCACATAGTTCACTTAACAACCATGGCAAAAAGGTTGTAAAATGGGGGAATGATTCACTTAACAACTGCCTTGTTCAGCAATGGAAATATTGTTCCTACCTTGTTTAACAATGGAAATACACACACACATACACACACACGTGTCATTCTGGAGTAATATTCCACATTTCCAGAAAATGGAGGAGTACTCTTCGAAAGACATTCATCCCACACCACATACAAAGCTTTTTCCCTCACTGATAATGCATTTGATCAACTAAAAGAATGCCCTTCTTGCTTTTAGAATCTCATGGTGGGCAGGTGTTATATCAGAAATAAACTGTAATGTTTGTGTAATTAAATACTTCCCAGATAAAATTATTCTATTAGTTTCTGAATTATACAAAAATTCATACACAACTCAAATTAAGATGGAAATATGTTAGAAAAAAATTATGTTGGGAACAATTTGTATGTTATCTATCTAGCAGACAGATTCTTCCCAGCCAAATTCAGTCATCTCATATTTGAAGCAGGATAGTTTATGGTCTGATAATTACACTTTTTATAATCTTTCTCAAACCATGAGTCATATACTGTTTAAATGAACATGAAGCAGACTATTGAGAGAAGTGGGGCCAACATGAAAGGAAAGCAAGTGGATTAGATAGCAAGAATTGGAAAACAAGTATCTTCTACCTCATCTGTATTAAAGGTGCAGCAAGCTTACTCTTGGCTTTAGTTTAAGAAAACATGTGCCCAAACTGGGAACAAGCGTCTTTTGTCATACTGTAAGAATTGGGTCTGAAATAGACCAGTTATATGTGCCAAAAACAATCCATTGGGGCTTGCCGTTTACAAAAGCTTCCATAATTGCTTTCAAAGAGAATCAAAGCAGTAAGCCTTTTATTTATTTTTTTCCAGTGCTCAATGAACATATGATGAAAGGGCAGCCCACATTTGCTCTAAGAAAGTCACTTGCCTTCTGTCCAACTTTATTTTTTAAAGACATTGAACACTGTTTACCAGAGTGCTTGAAGTGAGGCACCCTTAAACTGTGTTTTGAGAGATAGTTTGCGTATTTTGCTTTAGACAAATTTTTCCACAAGCCCATAAGCAGGTCAGCCTTTTAAACCCAGGCCAAATAAGGCTGCCAAATTGCAAAAGTGCTTTTGTGAAACCACCTATTGTACACCAGCTCTGATCTGAGGCAAAAAGACAAACACCAGTCCTTTCATGTCCTCCTGGCATAAAGAGAGGAGAGGAGAGGAGAGGAGAGGAGAGGAGAGGAGAGGCGAGGAGAGGAGAGGAGAGGAGAG
>AZIM01000772.1:360445-378137 GCA_000516915.1 Ophiophagus hannah
CATCTGTGTTTATTTTTCTGGCGCTGAATTCACGCCTGAAAACTCTGAACAATACCTTTTTAAGAAGGCTGAAGAATTGACAGTAGAATATACAGTATATCTAAGGTAGAAATATTAAAGAGTAAATGAATAAATATCTAATAGAGACCATTGAAGTTAAAGAAAGATGGACTAATATCCTTTGAAATTGGGAATTATTGCTCCTTGGGGCAATGCTCAGAAATAAAACTCTAGGAAAAAATATTTTCAGCAAAGTTGAGGAAATCTGAAAGAAAGGCATAGATGACAAATATGGGGTCTATTAATAGATGATAGTTTGGAGTTCTATGAATTATTGCTGGATTGAGTGATTAAAGTGATGAAAGTCTGTCTATACAGTCACAAGTAATTAAGCTCAATTCACTGGCTCCTAACTGACATAAATTAATGCCTTAAAAAAGACTTGAAAAAAATGTATAAATAACATTAATATAATGACCACAACAATAACATTCTTAACTATGTTAAGATAAAGTGCAAAAGAATATATCTTTACCATTAGCACATCTGTTACATATATATGCCCTAATTAAAATCTTACTTACTACAAATTCTTTCTCTATAATTAACACGCACATGCACACGACACATCTGGATACTATTTCCAGAAGTTAAATGCAAGCATTGCCTTTTTTTTTTAAAGGATTTTTCTTCACAACTTGTTGTGCATCAAGGTCATGCACTTTAACTCACAGGGACACTAGCAAAAAGTGAAATGGCTTAGTGCTTTCCTTAAAGTGTCATTTCTTTTATACGCTTTTTTAGATTTTGATAATTAATGGCTATTACATTCACTGTTAAACCAGTGCAGCTTTGCATGCCTCAATCAGACAAGTGTACAGAGCTCTTAATTAAACCATTTCATTTTACCACACAAAAGGAGCTAGATTGTAATGACATTTTTTGTTTTCTGGCTAATGAAGGATGAAATATTGTTTAAATAATTAGAAACACTGCTGGGACAGAATGTCAGTAATTACATAGTTTGACACTCAAAAACTGCTCATCAAGAAGAACCAGTTCCTGTGCACTTAAAATGTAGGAAATTTTCAATAATTTACTAACCCAAATAAAGTGAACATGGATCAGACAAAACATTTAAATATGTAGAAGTCTCCCTATGGAATAGCACAAACCAAACGTTTCTACTCAGACATAATTTCCAGGGCATGGAGTAGGATTCCCCCCCCCCTTAATAATAGGGTTCAGTCAGTTAGTTTTTCAATGGTTGTCAGGCACTACAAGTTGCATTTTAACCACTACAAATCCTACTCAAAGTTTACAATAAATTTAGGAAGGGAAAAAGAAAAAATACACAATTTACTTTGGGTAATCCAATTAAGCTGTTTGGCTGTTGTTGGAATTGGAAATGAAAACTAATTTTGGGATTGCTATACAAAAGGGGAATTCCATCATGTGAGCAGGTTTCTACTTGCATGATACTGGATTATGTCACTTAATATTATTCCAAAACAACACAAAACTTGGTACTGTTTCCTGAAATATATTATCCCCTTTCAACCATGTATTTAGCACCATTTCTTCTAAACCAACTAGACAAACACCACACAATTAGCAATTTAATAAATGACTTTTTAAAAAGAGATAGCAAGGAAATCTGCATTATCCTTTGGCTTCATAATACAGTACCAAACTAGATAGTTTTCCAATACAGATTATTAGGCAAAGGGATCAAGTATCTATTCTCATTGAAGGAATCTTTTTTCCAACACAAATACCAGACATAGACAACCCTATTGATCTGGATTAGCTTGGCAGTAGAAGTACAGGTTTAAAATTCCCTGTATTTCTTCCTGGGTTATGTTCTGGGGCCAATTTTTGCCCTGCATCTATTATTCACTTATATAATGCCAATTTCGTAACTGCCAAATGCATAGATGCTGTTTTATTAGCCTTTTAGTCTCTCTCACAACAAAAATTGTAGCCTATTATCCGAAATATTTTGTGGCTTAGAAACTATGAAACCCTGTGCCACAAATAATAACCACAATCATAGTACCGTAATAGTAGTGGCGGCAGCAGGACTCACTGTAAATGGTAATGAACAATAAAGAACATCATTATTTCTGGTAGTTAGTGATTACTAACCAGGTAAATTAGCTTTTAACAAGCCTCTATTATTCTGATTACAGGTAGTCCTCAATTTATGACTGGTCATTTATTAACTATTTGAAGTTATGATGGACTCCCAAAAGGTAGTTACAACCCAAATGTAAAGTTCTGATGGCCATCCCTACTCTGCAGTCATTTGGTTACATTATGGGCACTTAGCAACAGCCCACATTTATCTCTGATTTTGCGGGGGGATGGGACCATACATTGTGGACAATGAGTTTACTTAACAATCTGAGCTTTCACTTAATGACTGTGGTATTCATTTTATGACTGCTTCATTTGCTTAAACTGCCCCACAAAAAAGGTCATAAAATTAGTCACAATCACATGAAGATCCACTTAATGACCTGCATGTATTACAACCATAATTCCAGGTTTCATTACAGTGTAAGTTGAGGACTACCTGTAATTGGTATATCTTTCACATCCTGGAAGACGACAATGGCAAACTTCTTTTGTACTTCTGCCAAGAAAACTGCATGGACTTCTTAGCATCAGATTTCACAAGTTATATAAAATCTATTCCATTCTCATATAGGACAGTGCATTTACCTTACTCAACATAAGCAAAGGGGGGAAAAAGCCCCAAATTTAGATAATTATCTTTTAAAACCAATCCAAAATGCATGAATCTTAGCAACATTCATTTTTCACAGAGATATAACTAGATTTTGATTACAGAAAAATATACTAATTTGAATGTATTTATACTATTCATTCCTTATCACAGATTTATTTTTAAACAAAAATAAATCAAAAATAAAACTATCATATTTTGGTGACCAGAATATGTTCAAGCAACTTGTATGTAGTCAATGGAAGGTCCACTGACCTGTATCTAGGAAAGTTCTATTACTACATAGCAAAATTCATTTTCTTTATTTTAAGAGTGACTTCCAATGTTTGCAGGTACTGATATTGACAAGAATATATTATCATAAATCCCACAGATTTATAAATGCACTAACTCTGCAGATAAATATTATTACTATCAATGCGGCAAATTCATCATCATGAACTCTTATTATCAGAATATAAATGTATTATAGTTTATGATCTTGTTTTGCCAGAGTAGCACCGTTACTTTGAGAGCAACTGCTGAATGCTAGTTGACTACCCCATCTAATCCATTTATTATCTTTAAAGCTTTACATTTCTCAGAACCAATCCCAATCCAGTAACAGCTGGAAGAAATTGCCCTCACTGTAAGCCTATGTTGAAGGAGTGCCATATTGACAATGAAGCCACTTGTTCTCCACTGCTTTCCTCTTTTATGTAACAGGATTTTCCTGAGGGTTTCAGTAGCTTGAACCCTGTTCAGATTTAGGAAGGCCATGGTGTTCAAGGAAGACTTGGGGGTTGAAAATAGATAATCTGCTAAATGATTGCATACAAAATAAACACAAAATTGTTCATCAATGCAATGGAATTGATAAGCTAATTATGTATATTGGGTGGTACTGATTTAACTTTTTTTTAACTGGTACAAAATATATGCCATTTGGAATTGGCTATAACTGAAACAGCATATAAACTTGAAAAATAAGTTAAAAAGAAAGGTATTATTCACCTACAGCATGATTATTTAACTATATGATGAGTTTTAAAACTTGAATGTGTAAATCAATAAATAAAGTATACTTAATATTGAATGAGTAAACTCAATTAGTGCATAACTATAAACATTTGAAATGGCTAGAGTTCCCTGTAATAAGCAGAGGCAATCAATTAAAAAGAATGAGATGCCTCATATTTAACTGAGGAATTTTGAATATCTGCATATTTGCTGGATTTGACAATCCAACATGGATTAGTTACAAAAGTGCAAAAGAGTTTTACAATTGTTTTTAAGTTGATTAGGTTAGCTTTAAAATGTAAATGAATAGTCCACAAATATTACTCAAATCTCTGAAATAAGTCACAAGTCTATCCATGTTTGTTGATCAATGTGAACATGTGAATTTGCTACAAGATGCTACTGTTATCTAAAAATGATGCTTTTTTATTTACTGTGTCCTGAGATATGTGATAGACACCTATAAGGTATAACTTAGCTGGTCCAGGAGGCAAGACAGAACTGCTGAGGCACAGGCTTATATAAATATATTTCTTTTAATCCATACCAGCTTTGCCAAAGACTAACAATAATGGAACATCTAAAAATTAAATAATCCAGTCAATAAACCCAATATGCACTTATGAACAACTGCCAAGAAAAATATATAGACCATGCAAATAATAAAAGATTAAGACAGTAATAGAACTATGTAGTTGTCATATATTTTCTACCTAAATTATTACCTCTCTTAATGCTTATTGATGATAAATAATAATTATTAAATTATTATCTAAAACATAAGTACAACTTTAAAATAAGTCTGGGCAATGCTGTAGTCCAAACCAAACTGGCATCATTTATCTTTTAAGAACTATATATTAAAGCAAGTTTTCTGTGTACTTTGAAGAATGTTCCCAAAATCATTTTCTAATGAACACTTTGGATACATAAAATTATACATCTCTGTGTGTGTGTGTATTTATAAATAGACAGAGATGTAAATGATGTAAATGAAGACATAGATTGTTTCCCAGGTAAGAATCACAGCAGCCAAAGTTCACATTCTCTCTCCCCCACGCCCAATTCCCCCACCACCTACTGTAATTTTCTACAAATAATCACAGTAGCATTTCCTTAAGGGAACTGGAACAACAGATTTTTGTTTTTCCCATTTTCTTTCTTAAGTCTTCTGCTTTGCTTTTAATGTGACATCTAAAATAGCAGATGGATACAGTACAGTACCAGTACAGTACAATAATTACACTATTCCACTTAAATCTGTTCCACACTACTGTAAAACCGCAGAAGCAGAATCCTAAGGACCTTTACAAATGAAATACAAGAATACTGATTTATTGCTGTATTTGGTGTTGCTTATAATGTGGGAAACTTATTAGGAACATTTCAAAAATGCTATTCATGTGCATCCATAACGAAAAGCTCATATAACAAATTTGCTTGATTAGATCGGTAAGTAAGTGATGAAGGTGCCAAAGGTATTGACATTTTATCAATGCGATCGAACAAGTTCCTTGAGCTATCAGTGTGAACACTTTGAGACCCACTAAACTTAGTAAGCAGGGTAGATTGTTTTGTTAAAGCTGTATTAATAACTTAAGACATTTTTACCACTGTCCTAAGATTTTGGGCTTCAAAAGTATGCATAGAATATTGTTCTTTTTCTAAATGTCAGTAGAGCAGGCCACAGATAACTGTAAATGGAGACCCCCACATCTATAATTATTTGGGCATTCTCAAAGTATTTCAGTATAATTGTACAAACCACACCTTTTTTAATTGAAAACCTGAATCAAAGTTAAGTATATGTAATATTTTCTTCAGCATAGGCACTTCAATTTTCTACATCAAAATCTAGGTTTAACATAGCTTAATTTATTTCTAATTCAAAATTTATAATTTATATAGGATCGGGCTAAGCAAATTCACAGGTATGTTGAATAAAAGAATGGGAAATGCACATGCAAATATTAGCCACACAAATAAAGTAAAAATCTTTCATTTCCTGGCACTATACTTCTTAGTATAAACCAATTAATACAAAACTAACCTTTAATTTGTCATAGCGTTCACTTAGAGCTGCCACTTGGTGGTCACGATGTCTCCCAACCAGTTTACACAAGGCACAGATTAACTGGTCATCAGTCACACAATACATGTTAACTTTCTCATCTTCATGCTCCAGACACATCAATCCTCTGATATGAGAGTCAGGAATAGGCTCAATCAAACGGTGTCCAGTAAATGGCTTCTTATTTGGATGAGTTGTTTTTAGGCACTCCTCACAATAGGAGACCTCACAAGTTACACAGGTCTTGACTGCCTCCTGAGCAGGATCTTGGTCACAGAACTGGCAGAGAACTTTTTCACTCGATGACATGCTGTTGCTGTCAAAAGCTCGTTCACGGCGAGTTTCGCTGGGAGAATTGGGCCCGCTCACAGAAGCTTTCTGAAATCTGTCTATAATATTCTGCAGTGTGACGTTGCGCTTCAGTCCGTCTAGACCCCGTTGACTGAGGGTGATGACATAACGACAAGTGGGGCACTGGAAGGCGGTGATAGATTCCACTGATTCGTTGGTAGCACACTGGGAGACCAAGATGCGATGTGCACAGTTGAAACAGAGACTGTGAGCACAAGGCAGCAGCAATGGATCCTCAAACAGCTCCAGACAGATAGGGCAGGTCAGTTCTGACTCCAGTGTTTCCATCTTCAAGCAAAGGTTTCCTGTGTCATCAGCAAAATCCAGGGAAGCCAATCAGCTATCTGAAAGCATAATATAATGTTCAATTAGACGGAAGAGGAAATTCTATTTCAAATGTCTCTTTCAAGTTACATTTTTACAGTTATTTGGCCATATTTTTTCAGATTGAAGGTGACACATTTTGAATCCATCTTATATATTTTAGTAAGCTTCTATTTCTATCTTTTACTGCAAGACATCCAGAACAGTTTACAGGCAGACATTTGATAACTTTTATATTATTTAGGAACTTTACTGTAATGCAGTAAAGACAGACATCTGTTATAGCAATTCAACTCAATCACACTATGAAATCACCTATTCCCCCCCCCCCAAGGGTCTTAAAGCAATTGGACCTTAAGAGTCACATTGGAATCAGAAATGTGTCCATTCATTTACTATTTCTATCTTAAATGTCAACTTTTGGGTTCCAAATTAATTTGTATTTGCAAAGATAATGGTCACTCGCTTGTGAGTGCAGGAGTCATATGTCTCTAAAAAATTTGTGACTATAAAACAAAATAATATGCAAACATTTAGAGCAAATGAAGAGTGAAATAAGATAATATGCTGACAGTTATAGATTAGGAGGAGGACAAACCATAATTATAATAAAAACTGTGCTTTGGTAAGTCAGAAACCTGGCAAGAATGTCATGTTATTTGCTAATCAGAGAAGTTTTTTTTTTTTTAAAATCTCAGTTTGTCTTTTTTTTAATTGTTTATTACAGGTAAGGAAATGCCAAGAATTACTGTTCTTTCCAGCCACAAAGTACAAATACTATTTCACTGTGTAAATATTGTTTTTAACAGCTTTGCTGGTTTGCCAAAATGCAGTGTAACTTGACAATTATTTTTCTCAGCAAGGAATTCAGAAACATGCAGCAGCTATTCCACCCCCTGAAAAAGATCAGCCCCTGAAACGACTGAAACTACTTTTCATTTCCTCCTTCACTGAAGATGTAACATGAAATGATTTTGAAAGAATTGCCCTATGTTATGCTTTTTCCCTAAGCTCTTGTCAAGGTCTTTTATTGTTATAAGTAGACAGATCAGTGAACCATAAGCAAAAGCTCTGCTTCACACTAGCAGAAATCTACCTCTTAAGAGTACAGTCCATTTAAACTCCGTGGCTCATAAAAAGGATGGCTTCAGATAGCCCAGCTGCGTACTCTGTAAGGTTGCCCTATTGTGTGAACATCTCTCTTTTTACTCCCCTAAAATTAACACAGAAATCTTGATTCATTACGAGTGAAAGGAACTTTATGCTCATTAGCAAGCTTTGGAGCTAAATCTCTTTGAATGACCAGTACTTCCCCACAATTAAACTGAGGGATGCAGTTCCGGGCCGGCAATGCCATGTGTAACTAAATCATAATAGCAAATAAAAGTATTCAACAATGGAGTATAGTTGCAAGTCAGATTTTAATGCTTATTCATAATTACTTTATGATGAGGCAAAAAAATATTTGTCACAGAGGGACATGAAAAAAGTGCAATTGGATTTCACACTTATTTGCCAAAAAGTTAAGAGAATCTCAAACGCCGCCTCTATGGATAACACTGGATTCAATAAACTTTATGTTGCCTGCTTTATTCATCCCCTCTTGTTATTTTGACACTCCAAATATCTTCTACAGAAAGTCTTTAACATATAAACTGGAAAAATCATTGGATTTGGAGGGAATAGCAATCAATCAATGAGGGAGCTAATACAGTTCCCTAATTAAAATAATAAGACATTCTTGAAATGATGCACATTTATGGTACAGTAATACTATATTGATGCCTTAAAGTAGCTATTTAACTGTTAATTATTCACTGAATTACAGATTGAATTGCAGTTTCCGGACAAATTTGTGCAATAGCATAATTGTATGGTGATTTCAAACTGAATTAACAGCAACAACTCTGAATCTAGATATTATGAGACACAGAGTGTAATATTAAAAAAAAGCAAATATTTCTAAACGTTTCCTTAAGAAACAGCTTTTTAGGGAATCTGGGATCTCAAAGACATTTCTACTAACGGAGGTTTTACATAACTAAGATTATAGTATATCAAACAAATAACTGCATGATCTAGTTAGTATTTAATGTTTATTCCTGTAGTTCATTTTTCTGCTAAAGGTTCACCTGCCAATTGGATTGTCAATAACCATCCTGGATAAAAATTCCTTTCTCTTTCAGTGATGCTCTTTTATTTACATACAAACAAATTAAATAAGAAAAATATTTTCTAAAATCTATATATGTATATGTATACATCTTTTTCTCCCTCTCCATATTTATATGTCTCACAAGGAGGGAGGGAAGGAGGGAGAGAGGGAGAGAGAGAGAGAGTAGATACATAGGCTTCCTTTTACATTACTCTCCTACATACAGAATTGTCTTTCTATTTTGTGCAGCCACTTGTACAGACTTTTACACCCAAGCAATTAGAAAACTAGATCAAGTAATTAATTGTTCTGCCTAGAGGAATGGATCAAAAAAGAGAAGTTAGTGGATAAATACACTAGCCTAACAGAACAGTAAGACCAGATTTCTGTTGGTGCATCAAAGAAATTAAAACCTGCAACAACATTCAGTCAAGAATGTTAGTCATTACTCAGGACTGACTTTACCGTTTAGCAGATAGAAAAGAGGTGGTGCTGCACAGTGTGATCTGGCTCCTAAAACAAGCCTGCTGGAGTTTAAAGTAAAATGTGCTGTCCCATACTTGACTAGAAGTGAGTTTCGGTGCCAATCCAATCAGCTTCCATATGAGAAATGCATGAATATTTGGCCCCTGCCCTGCCATCATAATAACCTCAAAAGGAAAAGGATCGAAGCATTTCAAATGCATTGTTGCACATTTAAGTCCAGAGTTAATTTCCTCCCACCCAAATGATTTGTGCCAAGAAGTACTTTAAAGACTGTAATCATGTTTCTTAAGTCATAAAAAATATTCTATATAGGTTAGTTCTTTTTTTAAAAAGTTATATGTTTACCATAAATACTAATAACAATGAATGGTTTCTAGAAATAACCAAAATACATGCCTAATTACTATGCAAATATATATGCCCATTCAAAGATTTAGATATTAAATCACATGTTCAAGCAAAC
This sequence comes from Ophiophagus hannah, assembly GCA_000516915.1. Lineage (NCBI taxonomy): Eukaryota > Metazoa > Chordata > Lepidosauria > Squamata > Elapidae > Ophiophagus > Ophiophagus hannah. Next base: position 370,047 of record AZIM01000772.1, read on the forward strand.
ATTTTAAGAGTGATATTGCAAAGCATGTCAAAGAACCAGTAATTTTTTTTTTACTAACAACATCCTAATATTAAACAACCATTTTAAACAAATTTAATATCAGGGATACAGTTCATATATCTAACACAAGTCTCCTATCTGATTTCAAGTAATGGTAGATTTTAAAAAATTGCCTTATTTGACAACTTTAACAAGGAATGATAGCCCTACAAACATCTATCGCCCAACAGCTTTTCTACATTCCATTAAGTTTATTATCAAAAATCTGAACACAATATTATTCATAAAATCACATTTAGAAATATTACAAAGCTATTTTGAATTAGTTCACCTTTCTATAAAATAAAAGCCAAGTTTACAGTCAAAGAAAATAAAGCTTACTCATATTTTTACAAATTTGTTTTAAAAAGTTTGTCTATATTGAAAATCTCTTCAAACTATCAAGTGCACATTATATACCCACCAGTGGATTTCGACCCGAATGTTTTAGCTGAAACATTGCTGATAAGTGAGCACGTTGATTCTTGGTCAGAAAGTGAAAAGCCGAGAGAGATACAGTGGCCTCCTCTACTTGCAGTAATCCCAAGCTTTTAGCTCTGTGAGTGGGTTCGTAACTTGGAGACAGTTGATATTGAAGCACAACAGGAAAATCTATGCTACAATTCCAGGAAAGCCAGCTCCACCTAATTGCCACCGTCACAGTTTAAGGACTAAAAACTGCTCTCTGGGAGCAGGCTAGCTTTTGTTAATGACACGAAAGCAAACTCTCCCCTTTCTTTTTCAGTATTTGGTACCTATCATGTGAGAAAGCAGCAAGGGTCAGATTCTCTAACTGTGCATCCACAGAACCACCCAGCATTGCTTGTAATAAGGCCACTGGGCTTGGCAGCCACATTATTTGAACAAGTAAAAGCTCAGCCTGCTGTGTAATTAATCCAGGGTTGAATAATGAAGTTCCCATGCCTGTAAAGAGAAAGTGACCTGAACCAGCAAACTCTGTCACATGGCCAACATGAAGGACGAGCTAAAGTTTACAGAATAAATACTGCATGATCCATATTTGAAGTTTTTCATATTACTGCATTGTTTGATTGGTTGCTTCTAAATATCGATCAGCCAGTTGGAATAAAAGTAGTGTAATACATTATTTAGTTATGGTTTATTCTTCCTCAATAATGCCTTCCCAGGCACCTTAAGAACTCTCAGTGTGATTATTCCCTAAGAGCAAAGTATTATTGATTATAATAAGTTAATCAGAAATGCTACTATATTTTTGTAGCATTTAATTTTAAGAGCATGGGTTTGCACTTGCTGACAAGCCCCCTATCTAACTGTACCCTTCTATCTTTTTTTAACCAATTAACTTTTAAAGATTTGTGCTTTACTATTAAGTGAATTTTCTAGTTATTTAGAGCTGAATTTAGTCAATACTACTGTTTTATCAATATCTTTAATAAACTTCATAAGAAAAAAAATCACTTTCTGACATTCTGCTACATATATTTTTAGCTTTCAATGAAGGCATTAAAAATTCATGTGAAAATGGAAGTTGCCGGAACAAATTACTTTCTTGGCTTCCACTTTGTATATGCAATGATTTTTTTATGTTGTTACTATTAAATGAAAAACACATTACATATTTAAAAGAGACTCAAATCATCATTCCATTTGCTCTTCATCCCAGAGAGAAGTTTGAGTTTCATTTGCTTTGCAGGCTAATTTAATTTCCCTCATCATTTCCTTTCTTACATAAAGATTAGAATACTGTGACAATAAGAGAACCATTGTTTCTACAGGCAAAAACCATGACATTTATGAAGCATTGTTTGAAATAGCACTGGCATAGTAAGAATATATGAAACTGATCTCTGGTTTTTATTGTCATTCATAGATGCACAGAGAGCTTTAAGGAACAATTCCCCCAATGTAATCCAATAAGTGAACGTAAGAAGTTTGAGAGAATAAGCAATTCCTGATCTGTGTCTCAAAGCATTAAGAAAAGAGAGAATAAACTAGAGACAGTGCTCTTTCCAAAACTATTTAATACAAGATTGTTTTAAACCATTTATTAGACCTTGTCCTGTTTTATCACATATAAAAACAAAAGCACAACTCATAACACAATGTGAATTCACCATAGGAACAGTCAATAAATGCACCATTTATTTAAACACATTCCCCAAAGGATAGGATCACACCACAGAGAACTGATTCTTCCCTATGTCAGTTGTGTCTGAGAAAAGAACATCACCTTTGGTAAAATCTGCAACACAGCAGAAAACCTATCACGGAGTTTGATTTTTCCTAACAATCATAAATATCTTATTATTCCAACACAAAGGTAGGTGAACACATTTTCAGGCGTAAACATTATAGTATCCATTTAGTTTTCAGCACAGGAAATCCACTTTAGGAAAATGAGGTTTGAAGTAGGAAAATTTTTTATCAAACTGATCAGCATGACCCAACTTTATAGGACCACACTAGATTTTCATCTTCTGATTTTCAACTTTCTTCCAATATGTAATTAGTAACAAAGGTGATTAATCACATTACATTTTTGTGCACATCCAACTGAAAACATGGCAAGTATTTGCTGTAAACATAACTTGAATTGATTAAATTAAGTAGACACTTAGTAGCAAATCCTGATGTGGCCTTAAGACACCTTGACTAAAGAGTCAAATTAACTTTTGCAGCATTATTCCATTATTTTGGTCTATCACACCCAAATGGTGGTTCTGTTTCTCATACCACTTTCACTTTGAATATATTGTGCGTGAGAGGGATTTTTGCAACACAAAATTATAGTTTCCACACTGGACTTTTTCTGTGGAATAATCACATTCTTTCTCTGGTTTTTGGCTGTATCTACAAGATAACCTGAACAAAGGTTCACTCTCCCATGCTGATTTCCTGAAAGGTCTAAAAGGTGACTTTTAAACATATCAATATGCTTGCTTAAGTAATTTAATGTTTTCTGCAGTCAAATTATGATCTGGGTAAACAGCTCTTTCAATTTCAGTCTTTGTGAATTGCTACTAAGACAGAAGAATCAATTCTAACATTTTAACATCTTTCCTTCAAAAACAAAATGGTCTTAACCTCAACCTTCTTTCTTCCTCATCCCACCTTTGAACTGGAAGTCAGTCATAACCAGAATTGCTATACAGCAGGTGGATACTTAATCCTTTCAAAACCTACTTCACAGAATTTACATTACCAATATGAAAATCACATTTATACTTCATATTACAAAGCTTTGTCATGACAGCAAAAGCCTTCTGAAAGTCTGTCACATGTAACATTATCTCCCTTCATATGATTCAGTTTGCACACACATAAAAATTTACTATGATTTTCACGAATGCAGGATACAAAATGTGACTTTCATCTCCCATGTATCGAAGAAGAGAGCTAGTTTGGTGTGATAGTTAAGGTGCTGGCCTAGAAACCAGAAGATTATTTATTTCTAGTCCTGCATTAGGCATGTAATCTAGTTGGTGACTTTGTGCCAGTCACTCACTCTCAATCTTATCCACCTCACAAGGCTAGGTTGAGTGGGTCAAACTATATATCCTGCCTTTCACATGTATCTCCAATCTATATATCCTGCAAAGGGAGGGAGGGAGGGAGGGAGGGAAGGAAGGAGGGAGGGAGGGAGGTAAGTCTAATAATAACATCAATGTACTTTCTGGAAAAATTGCATTTGAAGACAATCATGCCCTGTGAATATATAATGTACTCCCATTTCATGGTTCTTTACTATTTGGGGGCATATGTTTAAATTTAACAGCTGTGGTAGCACCCCAAAGGAAGAAATTACTTCCACAGAACAGGAGTCACCAACCTTTCGGACCTCAGGGACCACTAAATTCATAATTTTAAATCCTGCGGACCACTAATATGAATCCAGAGCGCCGCTTGCTGAAGCACCTGGACTCCCAGTGATGGGATGGGGTCTTTCAGGCACTTAGCTTGGCCACCTGTTTCTGCAACCTTAAACACTTAAAGAGCTATTTGTTTCCCACAGAAAACAAAACACCAGGATCTCTCATCTCTCTCTCATCTCTCTGTATCTCGCTCTTTTTCGCGTGCGCGCTCTCTCTCTCATCTCTCTCTGTCTTTCTCTCATCTCTCTCCCCCTCTTTGTCTCTCTCTCTTCTCTCTCATTCTGTCTCTCTATCTCATCTCTCTCTCTGTGTGTCTCTCTCCCTTTCTCTTTCTCTCTCATTCTGATTCTCCGGTGCTGTCTGGGTCTTGCAGGTGCTTCTTCAGCCTTTATTGGTGCTGGACACACCTCGGTCGCTTGGGGAGATGCACGACCTGCTCTGCCCCAAGACACTCGCCCGACCCGGCTGCAGCCAATGCTCNCCATGTCGTAATGGGCTCCAGGAGGAGGAGTGGACACCATCTCCCCCATTGTGAAGGATGCTAAATTTAAGCAGGCCATGCAGGCATCAATAGCAGCAGCAGAGAGAAGCAGCTAGGTTGGGCCAGTGTCTCAGGGCTGAGAGGAATTGCAGGTCTCTCCGAGCGACTGAGATGCGCACAGCACCAACAAGAGCTGGAAGAAATGCCCGCGAGATCCAGCAAGAGATTAAACTTTGCTCCCGCACTGGAATATGGAGCGAGTCTCCATCCCCCACCCTTCTCAGGCCAGGCAAGGAGTGACTGGGAGGGTGAGGGGCAGGGCCAGTCAGTGGTAGATTCAACCAACAGGAAGCCACAGCAGGGGGAAGAAAGAGCCGCGGGTTGCCGACACCTGTTGCTTGGGCAACCTGCATGCCACCCCCTTGCTGCAACGGAACCATTACCTCATTCCGGCTGGTGAGGCACATGCGCGCTGGCCACCTGGTCTTCCGGCTTCTAACATGCATGCACATATGAACACCAGCTGGCCAGCTGGTTTCTAATGCGCATTTGTGCACCGGCCAGCTGGTCGTGTGCGCATGCATGTTTGAAGCCAGAAGACCAGGTGGCCTCACGCGTACGCCCACGACCCTCGACGAGATCCGGTTTCCGGCACGCATGTGTTTTGGCACTCGATGCTGAAAAGGTTAACCACCACTGCTCTAGTGGATACAACTATACTAGCAGGACAGAGCCAACGATCATAATTTATTAGTGCCGGAACCTGGAAGAGCAACAGGCGACATCTGGTGTGCCCGGAGAGATGGCTCTGCATGCCACTTCTGGCATGAGTGGCATAGATTCGCCATCATGGCACTAGAGTGTTTTTCTCCTGACAGAGACAGAGGGAATTATTAAGAGTCCTACATACTGTAGACATCCTGTGATGGGGAGCAGTTACTTCCCATATATTTCCAATATAGAATAGTTATCATGATATGAGCTCACACTGGAATATCAGGAACATTTTTCAAATACTGGAATTATCAGCCCAGTTTAACATTAAAGGTATTTTAGCAAACATTGTTTTTTATATTGATATACTTACATAATGTAATCACTTCAGAATCTCAGTATCAATCTGGGAATGGAGGGTGGAATGAATGTCACACTTTTATTTGTTCTGTCTTGCTTTGACACCCAGAAACTAGAACTTCATCCCCGCATACATTGTTCCTATTGCTAGGGCTGTAAGAGGACAATTTCTTCACTGAGATGCAATGAATTTCTTTTTAGATCAATAGCTTTTCTTCTGCTTCAGCTTAATATTATTCTCACTGGAATATGGCTTAATATCTTAATATGATTCAGTCTGACCTATGATTTAATTATTTGAAGCCTATATTAAATTCTTATGCTTATGTTTTGTTACTGTCCATCCACATACATATATATATTTTAGGTAGATACATATGGATAATTAAGTTATCCTTATATATCCAAGTTAATTACCTCCCCAATTAAGGTAGAAAATATAATTATCCAACAAACTTGTCACTAAATAATCTTAAGAAAATATTAAACCATTTATGAGGATTGTTAAATCGTGCAACTAGTTTTACAAAAAATATATTCCAGAAATATCAAATAGCATCAAGATATAGCCATTTAATGGCTGGAAATTAAATTGAAACTATTAATAGCTTTGTTTGATTGTTGTGAGCAAGTTGTTGAGAGACAGGTAGCATACAAGTTTAATAAAGTAATATTTTTATGATTTTTTCAGGCTTTTAATCCATCTTTTCTTTAAACAGATAATGCTTAATAATTGTGCCCACAGAGGGAGTGAGAATGAGATGGACTACAATGAAGCAGCAGTTTCCCAGAAATGGGGTCAGGATAAGAGGCAGCGCAACCCAGAGGTAGATAGCAGACAGAGGAATAGAGCAAGGATAGCCACTCGTAGAACAGGGGTGTCAAACTCAATTTCATTGAGGACCTCATCAGGGTTGTGTTTGACTTTGGGGGGCTGGAGTGGGCATGGCCAGGGGGTGCGTGGCCAGTTCAATGTTACTCATGTCTGTGGTGACCTGAGCATTCTGCCAGCGAAAACGGGCTCTCGAGCTCAGTTTTTGGCTGCAATGGCCTCCTGCAACCCTCTGCCTGCAAAAACGGAGCTAGGGAGGGCCGCACACAGCCCTCCCGAGCTCCGTTGTCACTGGCAGAGGCACTGCAGGCTGGTCCGCTGCTTCCAGGGCAGCCTCGCGGGCCAGATCTAAGCACCCCTTGGGCCAGATCCGGCCCATGGGGCCTTGAGTTTGACACTCCTGACCTAGAATTTCCCAGGGTTAGGGTGAGAGTAATTAAGGATTCAGTCTGACAAGATTCTATCTATTGTGTGTAAGCAAATAAAGAACTGAACTTTGGTTGAATTCCCATTTGTTGTTCTTGGGCTTAGCCTGACAACACAAGAAAGTTATGAACTGAAGTTCAGTTTCTATAGACTTGTACTTTTAAATAATTTTGTAGACTTCCACCTACTCTGACATTACTTTGCTAATAATGGATTTTACAAAGGGATCTGGATAAATATGTCTAGACATTGGACTTAAAATTTGCAAGTAGTTATTGAAATAGTATACCATTAATGAACCTAAGGCAATCAAACTAACTTAAACTTTCTTTTGAGAATAATCAAAAGATTATTTAGCATTTGACAAAAATAAAGCAAAAACTTTCAAGTAAACAAATATATGCTCAACTCTAAACTTATTATCAGTGACAACATAACTGTTAATTGTCTATATTCTTTTCAGCCAGTTACTAAACTTTTATAACTCCCATAAAAACAAAAAAATGTTGAAATATAGATAAAACCAATACTTTGTTCACAATACATTTACCTATAAACTTGTACACTTGCACCCAAAATTAATATATTTGTTTTACTTATTACTAATGAATTAAGTTATTAGTACATATTATAGTTGGCCCTTGATTAGTGACTATATGAAGTTACAACGGTGATGAAAAAATAACTTTGCAACCAATCCTCACATTTACAATCTTCGCAGGTCTGGAAAGAAAAAGAAAGCTAAAGTAAGATTATAAGCACAATTGCAGTTTCACTTAGCAGTTGCTTTTGGTTAATAATTTATTTGCTATTCCCAATTGTGATCATTAAATGAGAACTACCTGTATAGGTTTTAAATAGATTGATCGATTGCTTTCTGGGATATTCACTGAGATGTCAGTTTGTCTTCTAGTAGTTCTTTTGCTTTTTGTAAATATTATGATCTGTTCATAATAACTATGGTTCAGCCTTTGTCTGCCAGTAGGATGATGACATGAACACTAACACAATACAAAAACTAGACAAGCAAATCAAGGAACTCTCAGTGACCTCATTAAGAAAGAGGAAGCAAACACTCCACTCCACTCCATCAAATCTCCACTACAGTGCCTTCAAGCAATCAGAGACATGACTACAGATGAAAACAAAATCATGATTTCATTTGATGTCATAGCCCTGTTCATGTCCATAGATCTAGAATCAACCAAAAAATCTATGACCACATTGCTCTACTGCACACTTGACTTATAGCAGAGGTCATTATGCAACATTTGGAAGCTACTGCACTTCCACAAATACAACCCAAAATATGGATCAGATATATAGATGACACCTTCACTATAATAAAAAAGGCTAATTAGAGCAGGGGTCGCCAACCTTTTGGA
>AZIM01000773.1:58651-81051 GCA_000516915.1 Ophiophagus hannah
TATATTGTCTTTGTTGATATGGTTAGAACACATTGTATATACCGTTTTGTTTATTTTGTGTCTTTTTTGTTGTTGTTGTTCATATTTTTGATTGTCAATAAAGTTTTTTTTTTAAATAAAAAAAATAGCACACTTAGTGCTAAGACAATTATTATGAAACAGAAGAGGATGAGTTAACTCCCTTGTATTCTAGTTTTTAAAAAGGTTGTGTTGTAAGCATCAGGAGAGTTTTTACATGGATCAGACATTTTCTCTGCTCCTGAATTACCAATGTACCAGTAAAAAAATCCAGTGCATTTCTCATCATCTTTATATCTATGTTTTTAAAAGTGAAGCTTCCAGTACTTCTCTTAATCCCCCTGATATATTTTTACTAGGCCCCAGTGAAAGCACATTTTCTCACTCAAAATTAAATACCAATTTTCTATTCAATTTTCTCTCACTGGGATTGTTGCTCTGGGAGAAAAAATTTCCTAATCCAAGCCATGTATATAGATTGTGCACATAGTAGGAGAAATAGCATCAGCGTAATTGTGTGAATAGCAACATAAATACTAAAGTTCTTCAAATTTATTTCATTCATCCAGCAATATTTAAAATACATCACTATATATCATTTGCTTTCAAAGGTATTAAAATATTATAAACCATTTATCGTGAAATAATCAATTAATATATTGGGTTGGTAAGCCAGGGATATCAAACTCAATTTCATTGAGAGCTACATCAGGGTTGTGTTTGACCTTGGGTGGCTGGGATGGGCGTGGCTGGGGTGGGCGTGGCCAGTTCAACATCACTCATGTCAGGGGCACCTGTGGTGGCCTAAGTGCTCTACCAGCAAAAATGGGCTCCCGAGTTCCATTTTCATCTGTGATGGCCTCCTGCAACCCTCTGCCAGCAAAAACAGAGCTTGGGAAAGCTGTGTGTGGCCCTCCCAAACTCTATTTTTGCTGGCAGAGCACAATGGGCTGGTCCTTCACTGTTTCTAGAGTGACCCTGCAGGCCAGATCTAAGCACCCCACAGGCCAGATCCAGCCCCAGGACTTGAGTTTGACACCCCTGCTTTAAGGTATCCTTTAGTCATCCTTAATTTTTCCCCCCATATGTTAGTCTGGAAATACTTGTGTCCTAAGCATAGCCAAATGGAAAATAAACTGTCTTATGAAATCTCCCTCCTCCACCCCTCATTTCAGCTTTGGTCCACAGAAACAGTCAGGCTGCAGTTAGCTTAGCCTCTGCTAAGATCATCATACTTGTTTTCTCTTCCCACCCATGCCAGGAAAATGAATGCCTATTTCCCTTTGGTGGGCTCATTTTTTTAAGGTCCAACAAATAGCTAGCATTTCATAATTTCACTACTGAGCCTGTTAAAAAAACCCTACAGTGGCACTTTCATAACAGGCACCTTAGCAATTCAATATAAAATAACTATTGAAAGCAGAGAGTGGGAATTGGAAAAAGTGGGGTGCCTACTTTTGGACACACATAAGCCAACCAGTATTGAGGTAGTTCTATAGGAATGAATGAAGTGCAGCAGGTGGACCAGATTGTCCTACTTGTGCAAGCAGAGAGAAAATGTTATGTATGCTAATTTAGACAAAACATATGATAACATGATTAGGTTTGTATATGTGTTTGTGAGCATGGAGTTGAAGGTTGATTGTGAAAGGGCAGCACATAACGAAATAAAGCATGCTGGGTGTCATTTTTAAAGCCCTTCATGGTTTGGGACCTGGTTATCTGTTCTTTGGGAAGAAGGCAAAGAATGTTGCAGGTCCCATCCTAAGAAGGTACATTTGGTGGGACATGAAGAGCCTCTCTTTGATGGCTCCCTCCCTTTGGAATATTAACCCTTCAGAAATTAGATTGGCGTACCCACTTTGACACTCTTTCGGAAGGCCCCTGAAGTCTTGGTTTTGCCATCGAGCCTGGGGACCCAAAGTGGGATGGCATCCATCACAGCTCATTTCATTATATGGTGTCACTGGGATGGGTGATGGGGATTATTGTATTTTTTATACTGTGTTTTTATTGCTTGTAAGCTGCCTAGAGTTGCTGTGAGTGAATAGGTAGCTATATAAATGTAATAAATAAATAAATAGCAAATAAACAAACAAAGACCAAATGAAAGAGTCAAATAGAAGCTGATAAAGTAGTGGTTGGATGCATTTGATGAATTCCATAAAAAGCAAGTTAAAAATAATGTATAAACTGGTTTATGTTTGTGGCAGAAGAAAGAATGGCTTAGAGGAATAAAAAGTATGGGAGAAGTATAATTATCATTAGTGTACACCAAATCTAACTCCCTCCTTCTTTCCTTCCCTCCCTCCTTCCCTCCCTCTTTCCCTCCTTCTCCTCAAATTTCTTAATTCCTCTGTACTTTGTGTATAAGGTTGTTTATGCCATAGTTGATAGATGATAGACATACCTATTGGCTGGTAGTTGAGCAAGGATTTTTATTAACAGAATCCCATATGCTAGATATGTATTCTTTGAGTGCAGTCTCATTTACCATAAGACATCTCACCAATTTCTTACATATTCCCTCTCACATAAACTGAGTCTTTTGAAAAGCAGGGTGGAAAACAAAAGTATTAATCTTCAGAGGTAGACAAGTTAAGGAAGGAATAGTTCTATCTTTTTCAGATATGGTTGGGACAGAGGAGGATTGCTTGGGAAAGCAATTAATGATTTGGTATAAAAGGATCAAAATAGAGGACATAATGTATCTATTGATTCATCATCCTGGTTTTAAAAATTTAAATTATCTCAGCAATACAGTATGGGCTGAAATATATATATGTATTTTAGGGGTGGGAAGTCAGTTTGGGTAGTGGTTAAGGTAACAGGCTACAAACCAGGATGCCATGAGTTCTAGTCCTGTCTTTAGTTCAATAGCAATAGCAATAGCACTTAGACTTATATACCACATTATAGTGCTTTACAGCTCTCAATGCTAGCTGCATGACTTTGGGCCAGTCACTCTCTCAGCCCTGGGCCGAGAGCAATGGAAAACCACTTCTGGAAAACCTTGCCAAGGAAACTACAGGAACTTGTCCAGATAGTCTCTAAGAATTGGACACTACTGAAAGCAAGGGAAAAAAAATAGAGATATTAGATCTGGGCTTCAAAAGCCTGGACAAACACAAGATGGCAGCAAAGAGCTACAAGAAAGTTGATTCTAATACACGGATATTTGCATTGAACCTGAAACATTTTGAATGCGAAGTATTTGGTATGCTACTGAGCTATTGTATCTCTTATAAAGTTAAAAACATAAGAATAACTCAACCAGATCAGTCAAGATGCATGTTAATGCAGCATTGTGTTTCTTTCAGTGTCCAGCCAGATTGCTTACAAGCAGGAGACCTGAGCATCCCTTGCGCCTGCTGTTGATCCCATGAAATTGGTATTTGGAGGCATGCTATCCAAGCTCAGAAGTAACATTAAGTCTTTAAGAGCAGCATCTCTTATCCAATCCTTCTTTAAAACTATATATCATATGGGTCAGTGCCATATCTTGTAGTAATGAATACCATATGTTAATATGTGATGTATGAAAAATCAGCTAATTCCCATTCATTTTGGCTACTTTCTTCAGGACTTTTGCCAGATCTTTTTTCTATTTATTTTTATTTTTATTTTTAATTTTTAAAACAAACTTTATTTACATATATATAAAACATACAAACTTTAAAAACTAAAGAAAAAAAGACATCAATGGTTACATTTTATGTCGAAGTAGAGTAATTCTGATATACATTGATTCAAATTTAAATCATTCTGGCGCGTCTTCTTCAAATCCTTCATATTCTGTCAAATATTTATCTACCACTAAGCGTGATAGTATTCTATTTTTGTTGTTAACTATTACTTTGAATATTTCCCTTAATCTTTAAGGGCCAGATCTTTTTTCTAATGTGATGACCAGAACAGTATATAATATACGTTTTACATTACCTAGAGAAAGCTGTTTTATCTTTATAGTTGGTCCCTTACACACACACACACACACACACANNNNCACACACACACACACATACACACACACAGGCCGGGGGGGGGAGAGAAAGAGAGACAGAAACACAGACAGACAGACAGACAGACAGACAGACAGACACCCACCAGTGGAGAAATGTGTTATGGACTTCCCAATGCAGTTGTTTCCACTTTATTGGTGTTTCATATGCTTTTAAAAGCTGAATTGTTTTAAAAATATCATACAGAATGCGTTGGTTTTGGTTTTACATTGCCATTTTTACATTCATTGTGGAAATTGCATTTTATTTATTGTTTGCCACATGGCTTTTGTTAACTGTGGTAGTCAGCGGATATTTGATTAGTATAAATCTAAGAAATAGAGAAATATTGGTTTCCTTTCAAGCTCCCCCTCACCCCAATTCTTGAGTTTTAGAAGGTTGCTTCATTATTATCAAATGTGTCTGTTTATGGAAGGCTTTGTGATACCCGAGCATTATCATGGTAAATTATATAATTCACTTTCCTCTCTGGTCCTTCTGTGAATATTCATGGCTGACTTTAACTGGAAATTTCCCATTTTGTACATTTACTAAATGTAATAGTATTACAATCACTGTTTTCTGTTGGTTTCCCAAAACTTATACTCTGTACAATATCATGGTCATTATTTAGAGTTAAGCTGAGGGTTCCTTAAAATTCAAAAAGGTTGAAGAAATGTAATAGTTTAACTTTGTCAATTTATTAAAAAGATAAACTTTCTACTCTGCAAAAGACATTGCTGTTTTCCATGGTCTTTTGTTTAAAAAATTAAGTTTACTTATTAAATGTATAAGGTTGCTCAATATGCAGTGGGCAGTGCACAATATTAAAATATTATTGCATATTATATTAATATTAAAATATTAAAAACAATTATTAAAAATTCAAACAAAATGCTGTATTAAAAATAGAAACAAAACAGCAACAGGCCTCCAGAAACACATTCATACACACTCTATAAAGAGACATACAATGCATAAGAAGCCCACAATGATCCTTGTCCAAGGTTTGGGAGAACAGCAGATTTTAATAGCTCCTTTTAACAAGGTTAAAACTGGGGACAAACATGTCTCTGGGGAGATGTTGTTCCAGAGGACAAGCGCTGTGACAGAGTAGATAGACTTCCCAGGTCCCACCAGATGACACCGTTTAATGGATGGGACCTGGAATATGTCAACTCTGCCTGATCCTGGAGGATGGGTAAAAACTGTAGAAGACAGATGGTTTCTTGCATAATCAGGCTCAGAGCCATGAAAAATGAGCTTTGAATCTTTTAAAATAAATTACTGTGTTTAATAAACTACTGTGCTCAGAGATGAAGGGAAAGTCAGAATGGTGTAAGGAAAAAGGAATTTAACTTTCACTGTGAACCGGCCAATAAAATATGTTAAAGTTCTTATTTCTCTGTGCTACTGTTTCAGTTGCTGCGGATTAAAATTTGGGGCTATAGGGGCTTTAGTTAAATAAATATTTTGCAATAAGATGAGTTTTGCAATTTGTGAGTATGTTTGTAACAAGTTAACTATAGCATTTATGAAACTTGTTCTGGCTTTTTTAGTTCTTATTTTTAAAAAAACTTCTTCCTTTCAGTTAGAGTACACTGTCATCTCTTCAGAGTTATGGTGCAATGGATTCTTGTCCTAGGCTTGAAGGTTGGCATGGAAACTCTTTTCTTTATTGATTATCAAGTGGTTGGGTACAATTCATCCTGCACAAAACATTACTGAACTACTAGGTTCAGTTTAGAGGCATGTGGACTTTTAAAACATAACACCTGAAAAGCTTACGCTGAATTCTTTTCAATATGCATATGCCATTTAATCTATTTAGTAACATTGTGCCTGTAGCAATAGCCTGATTCCAAACTGATGATAGAGATAGAGAAAACAAGAGAGTGAGCTGGCAGAAGAACAGAAGACAATTTATAGAAGATAATTCTGTAAAAGCCATTTCATTTCAGCTGAATTCTGGTAAGACTGAATGGCTATGGGCCATGGAGCCTTGGGATCTGGGAGTTTAACGTTTTTAGTTCTGGCTAGGATTGCACTGCCCCAGATAGACCCCATGTGAAACTTGGGGTTTCTCTTAGACTCACAACTCCTGCTGGAAGAGCAAGTGGCAGTTATGGCTAGGAGAGGCTTTGTGCTATGCCCAGTTGTGCCATCCTGTACTGGTTCCTAGATTTATCTGATCCCTGTTAACTTTAATGTTTTTTAACATTTTGATGTTTTTATATTCCTGCTTTTATTTTGTTGAAAGCTACCCAGAGCTATTTTGATAGTGAAATAGGCAACATATAAATCTAATAAATAAATCTATTTAGGGGACCACATTTTGCTTCTTGAAATATTTTTAAAACATCCTTGAAATCTGTGATGTCAAATCATTTTCATCTAGAGCCTAAAATATTTTGCAGTGACCGTATGTGCTACAAAATTTTCTCACATTATTTCACCCAAGGGTCCCTTAGCAGTTAAATTTCAAACTTTCAAGCTCAGCAACCAGATGTGGGATACTTAAAAGATGAAACCAAACCAAACCAGAATAACAGAGTTGGAAGAGTTGAAACCAAACCAAACCTATGTAAAAAAATTTGGAAGTACTATAATGCAAATACATTTCCCCACTTTTGCTGTCTAGCTGAAATTTTCAGAGAATGTAACAGGCCACCATAATTTCTTCATTTCAATTCCATCTGCTGATGCCTGGCTTTTAATTCCACAGTCTACTAAATTTCTAATGCAATTTTGCCATGCATATATTTAAAAGGCAGCTCTGTGTGTATCTACATGTACTTATGCACATTTTTTCCATTTAATGTTGTTACTCAAGTATCTCCAACTAAAAACTATACTTATTAGTTTGGTCTTGGAGAGCTACAGGTGGTATTTTCATGATGCACAGATGTCAACCTTTTAGTCTTCTATTTTGTTTTTGTTTTAATGCTTCTTGAGCTGGAAAGGCAAAGAAAAATGGATTTCTTGAGTTTTCAATGTACACATCTATGGGGGTTCTCAGTCACCCAGTTCATGGTTGTCCCAAAGGTGCATTTCAAAAAGCAACAGGACTTTCTTCATTTTTCCTTGAAGATGTCTAGCTTCTCATCAAAGAAGCTTTTTCAGTTCTGAACTGAAGATTACTAATGATCTGTCATCCAAGGATTAATTAAGTCCAACCCTATTTAGTTTCCTGATATTAATTACATGCTGCCATCTACTTTAACCCATGTTAAAACTATTCTTTATTTCTTTTTACAAAGAAATAAAATAGTGATATTCTGGGGAGGAACATAAAGAGTTGAGGTGGGTTAAATTCAATCTGTAAATTCATTCACATATTCAATCTGTAATTTTGTCATTGAGAGCTTAGGTTCAATTTAAATGTAGAAAAGCTAGATATTTCTAGAGAACTCATCGATTTGCTTTGGCATTTTTAAAATATATCTTATCTAATAAACTTAAAGTTTATTAAAAGCACAAAGCTACAACATGTTCCTGATCTATATCTCACTTGTATTAACAAGTGCAGGAATGTAAACAGTTGTTTTTATATTCATAGCAATTGTTTGATATAATTCACCTCTGTCTCTGAGGTAAATAGTCGCCTTCAACTAGATGGGTGGCATATGAATTTGGTAAATAAATTAGGATGAGCTCCATTTTTGTCCTGTTGCCAGTACTTTGCCAGACATAAATCTTTGCTTATTTGTCACATTTGACTTGCCTTTGCTTCCAGCTGCTCAGATAAGTGAGCATAAAGTTGTTTTTAACCATTGCAAAAAGCCCTAGGCTACCTCTGAATATCTCAGGAAAAGTTTTGACCTTCTTTAAATCATAGCTGAAGCCACACACTTCAAAAACATAACTTCTACCTTTGTATCATGATCCTTAACCAAACCACCAGGTCAATCAATGTTCTACCTATTTCTTCCTCAAATAGGTGTTTCTATAATGTATCATCTTTTTCTATTTGCGCGCTCAACAATTTGATCATCTTTTCTGCTAAAGTCTTTAGTAAGAATAGAAATGACCTCATCTAGCTATGTTTCTAATTGTTCAGGTATTATCTAGCTGGGATGCAGATGGGCTATAAATCTCTATAGTAAAAACCCTCTTTATTGGAGCAGATCAATGCCATGCTTGTGTCATGAGATATAACTCAAATACAGAAGGGGGAAAAAACATCTATGGACAGGTTTCCCAAGAATAAATGCAGCTGTTTGTAAAATATTTGAAAGAAGTCAGCTGCACACTTTTCTGCTGCATGGACATTTTTCATAAAGCTTTCTTCAACTCCTGAAAAAAGCTAAGCGTTCCCTTTTTCCCTTCTAAATACCCGTCCTTCTCTCTGGGTGGCTCTTTCAAGCATGGCATGCAGATGTTTAAGATTACAAAGCTAGCAGAGCAGCTTTTAACCTGACAGAATACTGCAGAGAAAGCCAGAAGCTGGAGAGCTACTTCTTTGAGATGACTCAACCCTTGAAACTAAGATCAGAAATATTTCGATCAGCCAGTAAGGATGGAATTAAAATAGATCCTTTGCATGTGTGAACATATGAACATCAATCAAAGAGGTAAAGTACATGTTCCAAATATGTTTAAAATGGATGGGGGGTGGGGAGAGGCTCTATAACTGAATATAAATATATTCCTTATGATTTGTGCAAAGTTAACTTCTCTTCTTAGAGTTTTTTGAAGTTTAAGAGCATATGGATTTAAAAAAAGATCTAACAGATAGTAAATTCAGCAGCATAGAATATTTTGAAGAAATGTACACTACTTTCAGTAGTTTATTTCAAGCAGCCCATCTTAAAAAAAACAGTATGTTGAATATGACTGAAGCTTTGCTTGGCAGTACATCTAAAGCCTTTAAAACTGTAAGGAAACAATGGTGAGTAAAAGGTGCCAGTGTTTCTGTTTAAGAAAAAAGAAGAAAATAACAGGAGGACATATGTGGTAGGAAATAGAGAATTCCAGGAGAAAGGAAATGGAAACCCCATGCCAATTACTTAATCCTGACCATGCCACTGCATCACGTTGACCTAGAAACAATAAAGTTCCAGGTCCAGTCTCTCATTCAACCATGAACTTCACTGGATCTGGCATTATTTTAACTTGCCCTATAGCAGAGACTCACAAGAGCAGAATGAAAAACAGAGATCTTTAGATATCTACCTTCAGATGTTGCTAAATTTCAACCTCTAGCACAGTGAAGGATGCTGGGAGCAGTAGTTCGGTATCATAAGTAGCACCAATTTCCTCTTTAATGATAGAAGGTATATCAGATTATATTATTTCCCTGTTTTTGAGTCAGCTTGCTATTTATAAGTCATAAGGAATTAAAAAGCCCAAAATGCAAGTAATAAAAATATGAAAAATTACCGTACTTGGAATTTAAGGTTGGGTGTCTTTTGTGTGTATAGCTAGTTTTCCATCTTTAGATTGGGATTACCTTTATTTAATTATTTGTTTGTTTTGTTATTTCCCAGTGTTTATGTGCTGAAAAATTGGAAAATGCTGTTGTGCTAGAGAAAGTTAATAAAAATCTCATTGAAACCACACATCAAATCTTACGAGGGTTACAAATATGCAAATGTAGAAAAGGCGAATAGACAATTATCTACATTGGTTACTCTCAGTCATTTTAAAAGTGCCTTGTGAGCTCTATGGACTTGCCAGTGTCTTGTGTTGCTGAGAAGGCATATAACTCTGATTTGCTCAAGTGCTTTGATCTCTGCTGAGATGCTTGAATGGAAGCATACCGGTCTGGCAGGCAGGTTTTCAAATCCTTTCTTTGAACCTCTTGGGCTCATGTTTGTTGCATGGATCTTTGCTAAATACAGGCAGATGCTAATTCGATGCATGCTGCAAAAGAAGAAATGAGTTCAAATGAAAGGCTGAACTCCGCCGAGGCTTTCAACACAATCCGTTCTCTACTTGGAAGCCATCCTAGGAAGTTACTGTACCATACAGTTCTGCAGTGAAGAGTTCTCTTACAAAATGTCAGCGTTGTTTAGTAAAACTCCCTCTGCACACATGCAAAAATGCAGATGCACAAAGAGGGCATGTTAAAAGGTCTTGTTCAGCCATCTTTCTTCCACCCGTCCAAGAAAAAAACTCATTGGCAATGAGTTCACTTAATATGCAATATTTAAGACATTTTTATACCACTGACAGATTTTTATGGAATCTCGTTTGTTTGGAGGTAGGAGGTGGGGAGGGTTAAATGATTGAAAAAGCCTTAATTGCTTAAATAAAATATATCACAATTCAGGCAATTATTGTTGGTTGTTAAACAACAGAAAACAACCCATGTATATTCTTCCAATTATTTTGCATTTTATTACCTGTGCTTGACAGTAGTGCACTTATACAGAGAGCCACTTTCATTTTCTTTCTCGGTGAATGCTTGGGAAATCTTTTACCTTGTTACCATTCATGAAATGACAAGAGTTCAAGACATGGAACATGCTTTGCATGCAAAAGATCCCAGGTTCAGCTCCAAGCATCTTTGGGAGAATATGTTCCTCTCTGAAAACTGAAGACATTATGCCAATTGTTCATAGTAACCTAATGGATGGGGACTCTGCTCTGGTATAAACTGGTTTCCCAGGAAACCTATATTTTTTTTAAGGAATGAATGTGTAAAAGATCAAGACATCTTAGTATGGGAAAATCTAAGCACACTCCTTGGATTTTTTGTTTTTGTTTTTAGTTCATACCTAGAGATATTCTGTTTGTTATTGAAACAATGTCTTGAAACATTGTCAGCTGTAATCCAGAGACAGAGGTAAAATCCTCAACTTACAGCCACAATTGAGCCCAAACATTCTGTTGCTAAGCGAGTTTTGCCCAATTTTATGAACTTTCTTGCCAAAGCTGTTAAGTGAAACACTGCAGTTGTTGAGATAGTAACATGGTTGTTAAGTGAATCCAGTTTCTCCATTAACTTTGCTTGTAAGAAGATTGCAAAAGGTGATCACATAACCCCAGGACTTCATAACTATGAGTCGGTTGCTAAGCAGCTGGTTTTGATCACATGACCATAGGATGCTGCAACAGTCGTAAGTGTGAAAAATGGTAATATGTCACTATTTTCAGGGCTGTAACTTCGAACAGTCACTAAACAAACTTGTACATTGAGGGGGGGATTCAAATATTTTTGCCACTGGTTCGGTGGGCATGGCTTGGTGGGCGCGCTTTGCGCAGGTGCACACACTTTGCATGCACGCGCATGCCAAACGTGTACTTTGCGCAGGCACAGAGGTGTTTGCGCAGGTGCAGAGGCATTCTAACTTGCCTCCTGCAAGCCTGCATGATCCCAGTCACTTCAGCAGGTGCTGCGCAGCACTATTCTGTGCTGCGCAAAGCAGCTGCACTTCAAAGTCAGCAGATAAAAGTGAGCATGGGACCCCAGGTAGGCTGGTGGGCCCAACAGCAGAGCGGCAGAGAGAACCAGTTCAGTCTCCATTGCTCATCGCTGCTACCGGCTCACCAGAACCAGACCAAACTAGTCGAATACCACCACTGCATTGAGGGTTACTTATAGTAGGAAAATTCCATCATTACTTTTTCAATTCTGGGAAGCAGCAAAGAAAGTAATTAAGGAAATATTTATTCAACATGCCTACTGGTTGTATGTCTACTTCAGTCCAGTCTCAATATCTAACCAAGAAATGGATATTTCACATATTTGCTAGTTCTGTGTTTTTCACTAATGCACCAACTTGTATGTATTATTTATCATGTTTATTTAAGCTTTTCATTATCCCCTTGAAGCAGAGATAAGTTTATATCTTCATGGCTGAATTTCAGGATGACACACCAAAGGTGAACCCCAGCATAGGTCTAGGAACCTATACCACTTTTAGCATCTTCTGGGGATTTAATGTCATCATACCCCAAATAACATATGCAAGTAGAAAACTTGAAGAATCAGAACAGAATCAGCCAATTGCTCACATCTAGAGCTGTGTGATGGTGAGCCTATATTCTTAGGGTTATTTTTTATTTACTTATCCATTAAATTTGTATTCCACCCATCGCTGTACCAAGCAACTCTGGGCGACTTGGTATTTATAAGCATATATTGTTCTTTTATCATTGCCAGTGAATAAAATTGTAGTAATTATCTTGGAGTTCAATAATCCTGTGATATGAGCAGTTTCTGGAGATGGCAACATCTTTGTGAGGTGATTTATAATGACAAGGAGTCAATATATACCATGGCAAGCATGTAAAGGGGTTTGTCTTTGGTAGGATCATGCATATTGAAGAGCCAGCTAGCAGGCTATGAGAGACACTTTGTTCTATCTAGTATAGCCCAAAAGATGATGGCAATTAAACCAAGCAAAATATCAGGTTTTAGCTAGTTAGAATGATGAAAAAACATGAAAAAGCCAAATAGCAAAAGAAATAGTAATAACACTTATATGTCACTTCACAGTGCTTTATAGCTTTCTCTAAGTGGTTTACAGAGTCAGCATATTGCCCCAAACAACAATCTGGATCTTCATTTTACCAACCTCAGAAGGATAGAAGCCTGAGTCAACCTTGAGCTGATAAGAATCGAACTGCCAAACTGCTGGCAGCTGGCAGCTGGCAGTCGGCAGAACTAGCCTGCAGTAATGCATTCTAACCACTGTACCACCAAGCTAATATCTAGGCTTCAGAAATCTGGATAAACACTAGATAACAGGACAGAATTAGTTTTGTGTATCTCCAGAATTTTGTAGTCCAGATCTGGTACACCTGGGCAAGGCACATAGGACATAAAAGAAGCCATAACATAAATAAATTACAGGTGAACAGGTTCAAGATGTCATCCAGAGCATACACAGGGGGTGATTTATGTCAACTTCATGTTTTTCTCCGGCTGTAGAAGTATCTAAACCAGAGCTGTCAAACTTGTGGCCTGCGGGCTGGATGCATCACATGCTGACCACACCCACACCTGGTTTAACAAAAGGGAAAAAAAGTCATGTATATTATGTGATGATGCCATGATGATGCGAATTTGACACCTCTGAGCTGAACAGATGCTAAATAAAGCTCTTTAAGTTTGTGCCATCATTGAGATGTAAGATGAAAATAACAATGATTTTTACTTTTATATCTCTGATGTTGTGAGAAAATTGACTAGAAAACAATGTACATCAGAGTGATAATGGAGAGAGATGTCAATTATATCAGAACCTTGATTTATTTAGGATAGTGAAGATTGGGAAATATCTTCCAGAACATGATAAAACCTTTCACAGCCTTGCAACAATTAGAATCTGTTCAGTTAATCATTGTAATTACTGATTGTAGAAAAAAATCTAGGAGTAGCAAAGCCTTTTTTGGATATCATTTCCATCTACAAAAATAAAATTAAAAAATCCAGCAAAAACTAAGATGGCACACTATATCTTTTCAGGGACAATTTTATTGCATTCAAAATTATTAGATGTAGTAAAACGACAAGAATCACATCTATTATTTTCCATAAGTCACAAGACCTATAGTTTTTATATTGGCAATGTTTTTTAAAATTATTATTATTTTGATAAAGTAGCAAAATATGACATTCTGGTTTCCAGTTTCTTAGAAGGAGAAAGCTGCCATGTTAGATCATTTTGTCCATGTTGATTGCAATTAGTATAGTAGAGATGTTTTAGTTTTTTGTGACAGCCATAAACCTATCAAGTTGGATGCTAATTGTCTTGATTGCTGATCAGAGGGTAGATGTTGAGCATTTCCAGGCATTGCCCAATACTCTGTGATCAAGTATGATCACATATTTGACATCTGAATAACCTTTTACATCTAGAGTCATATCTGATAGAAGAGGTGCAAGGATTAAAATCAGGTATTTTACATCTGTTCCATTATGGTACAGGGAAGTTGAGGGTTCCCCCCCCCCAATTTTTGATGCTCTTACATAACCCAGTCGAGTTTTGCATTCTCCTCTGACTGTTTAAAGCATATTTCCCCACATGGTGACCACAATACTTTAAATTCTCCCTCTTTTCCCCTTCTCTCCCAATACATGTTGCAAAGTAGGAAAATCGGAATGAAGGTATAAAGTTTCAATGAATATGAGAATGTTATTTTTGCATTGATGAAGCTTAAGCATCAACATTTCCTTAATACAAATTTTCCAATTTTGAAGAGTAGGAATACCTGCTCCCTCTAAATTTATGCTTAAGGCTGTCAAACTCCCAGCCCAGAGGCTGGATGCATCATGTGCTGGCCATGCCCACCCCCAGTTTAACAAAGAGGGAAAAAGTCCTGATAGTCACGTGACGCTGGCATGATGATGTGAGTTTGATACCCCTGACTTAAGGCATCAAAGCAATGATGATATCAAGAGGAAGGACGTGGAAAGTAATGGTTAACTAATGTCAAAGAACAGAACCTTGGAAGAAGGGGGTAAGAGCATGTGTGCAAACACCTGAGAAAGTAAAGGAGAAATGTGGGAACTAATGAATAAACTTATTTAGAAAAAAAGAGGAGGAGAAGGAAAGAAGAAAGAATTTATTGCTTCCATTTGTACCTCTAGTGTCTTCTCTAGCCAGTACTTCATTGTTAGTCAGTTGGTGCCTCAAGGCTTTTACAGAATTTAACCAGTAGTACAAATGCTCACAGTCTAGATAGCACCTTAGAGCTAAGAATAACCCTAGCTTTGGAGAATATTCCTAGCCATGCACTGTAAACATTACTGGGAAGATAAGCCATAAGGTGAATAACACACACATCGAGGAGAATAATTCATTGCAAAATTATTCCAGATTCTTCTGCAAACATTCTTATTAATTGCTCATCCATGCAGTCTTCAGCAACTGGGAGGATGGATAACATAAAATCCATTGGAAATACTACACCAAACATTGTGCAAGTAAAAGATGCCCAGTGTAAATCATCCTTGCTGGTTTTTAATTACTTCACTCAACATTAAACCAGGATTGGGCAATTTTTCTTCAAGTCAGCAGTTGAATTATTTTAAACCTATTTCAAGGCCCCAGGGAGAATGAAAATAATATGATGAGGTCAGTGAAAGTAGCAAATTCAAAACCTTTTGCTGCTTCTTGAAAAAAAAAGGGGGGGAGTAGTAGTCTGAAGGAAGGTCATCACAAAAGATGTGTTAGATGAGTACCAGAAAAATCAGCAATGTGCTGCTAAATTTTGGTGACATTATTTTTGGAGGAATCAATTAGCTGCAATATTGGAGCCAAGAAACTGGATATGGGCCTGTGGGAAATTCAATCTGAATTAGAGTAACTTTTGTAGTATTAGTTATGATGCCCTCTATCACCTCTGCCAAATTGCAGCAGTCAAAGAAAAATGAACAATTTATCCACCATGCCACAATTGCCAGCCATTTGTCTAGCAGCTGGACTACATGGTTACTATTATTATGATTACCTCTGTTTTTCCCATACTTTTAGAATCATTTGGTCTCAGCATCTACTGGTATAGAATAGAATGGGAAAGCCTTTCTACACAATAAGCAGGTTGTCTATGGAATTTCTCAGTCATCCATATCATGGACAATAAACAGGATGCTTTCCTTATCACTCTTTTGCATTTTTAGCTAAACTATTTCTAATTCAGTGCTACTGTATATCAGATGCCAGGGTCAAACTTTAAATGAATGGATTAAAAAAATGCTGTTTTTTTTAAAAAAATGTTTTGCAATTCCCACTAGTAATCAGATCTGCATTTTGTACTATGACTCTAGGACCTTAAGTTAATGAAGTGACTCTTGGCCTCCCTTGGCTTCATTGCTTAATGCAGACAGCAGAAGAGAGCTTGTGCTCATCCAAATTAGAAGCAGACGCACACATGCATGTGCATTAGCACACATATTCTCTTTCTCTCCATTTCCCTATCCCTCCCCTCATCTCTCTCTCTCTCTCTCTCTCTNCACACACACACACACACACACACCTCCTCCCAATTCTGTAATGTTGTACTTGGTGGGAATAAAAATCCATCATGAACCCCTCAGGCAATCAATTTATGCCCTGAAGCATGATATTTGATTAACCATGTTATTATCTCAGCTTGCATAGCTACAAATGTTATACACAGGCATAAAATTATCCAGCATTTGAAATGCACGTTTTTTCAAAAAAATCCTGGAGTGTTTGAATCCCTGACCTCATGAGACTCTATTCCAAGAGACACAGACATATCTATAATCAATCAAACTGTTATTTGTAAGGTATGTTAAACAGGGGGGGGAGGGAGTGAAAGGTGTTTGTTACTATTCTACAACAGGTGCTCAATGTTTTCATGTTGTCAAATGATATCAAGAACATGCTGATATTCCAGATTGAACATTTCAATAATCCAGCCAGCAATCAGTTAAGCAAAGGTTTGTGTATCAAAATGTTATTTTCAAAATATTGTGGTTTATACAAATGCTATTTCACTTCTCCATTATAGATCTGCAATGTTATTTAAAGATCAGAGCAGTTGACAGATGCTATTCATGGTTTTAATTCTACTTAGGCTCAACACAAATCTGGTAAGCGCTTCTCTTGGGTAGGTTTTCGAGGCTTTCAAGGACCACTTCACATACAAATTATGAGTACTTGGAGCTTGAGACTTACAGTTCTGTTTTAAGTGGCCCTGACTGCTGCGTAGTTGGGCAGAAAAAGAAGAAAAAACCATTATCAGCCTCATGCACCCGTCTAGATGAACCCACCCACTGGTAAATTAGAGCATTTTAAGCATTTTAAGTGTGGAATGGAATTATGAAATGAATGATAACTGATTGCTACAACCCAAAGAAGTGACTCTATATTAATTCTGCTAGTTTTTTCAACAGTGGAGTAAGTAAACTATGTTGCAACTTTTCCTAGATACTGCCAGTGAAGGCCAGAAAAAGTCTGGCATATGTCACTGTCCCAGTAAATATTGTTTATATCTGAGTTTCATGCACAATATTTCTAATATATATATATATTAATGTAATGTTCCTTAAATACAGATTTTAAGTAGAATTCAGCCCCAATATGCTAATTTAAATGTAACCCTCTCCTGAAGGGGGTACATTTTATATAACTTGCTTGGTTTTTCTAGCTGACAGTGACAAATGAGAGTGGACTTAATAACATTATATGTGCTGCAACTGAGTCTGTTTGGATGGCTCATGGATATTTTTATGCAAAAGAAATTGGTGATGGATTATTGTTTATTCATTTTGCATCCACTTATTTGAGGATATCTTCAGATATTTCTTTGAACATGTCCAGCTTCTCAACCAATTTTTTAAAGGTAGAATTTTGCCCTTAGCAGTGATAATAATTGTGCTACTGAAAAATCCAGTGGAAAAAAGTTCCATTATAACATCTTTCCCTGGGCTTTAATGGAAGAGATTATTCTACAATGGAAAGATGATTGTGCAGTGCAAAACACATGTTGCTCTGGGCTATGTCATAAACAAATAAAGACAAAATCTATCTAATCTCATAATGGCTTTTTTTCAAGTAACTTTTCTTCTTTGAAATAACTATTTAATTTTTTTATCAAATTGATTGAAAGAAAGTTTCTCTACCTGGCACTGTTTACTTCACTGTGATCTAAGTAGAATCTTTGACATAAATGCTACCTTATTTCAAATGTGTGACAAACAAAACATACCTGAATTATGATTTCTACCACTGTAGAAATCAACACTATCACTACAGTTTTACTACAATGTTCATATACCTCTCAGTCTGCAAATAGATACAGTATATTTTTTATTTCAGATGGCTTAGTCTTGAAGCAGAAAAGATAAACAAGAAGGACACAACCTTTATTGTCTGTATCACAAATCCTATTTGGTTTCAATAGCTGCCCATGACTCTGAGTGGGATACATCATAAGACAATTAAAACTATTAAAACTGTATAAAATAAATACATATGGCACCAAGTAAAGCTATTACTGTGGATGTCAACTAGGTAACAGGGTTTTTAACACACTTGGGCCCCCAGTCCTGAATGCACAACCAAGCCGTCATGGCCTTACAAAAGGCCAACTGGGACAGGGTCAACCTGATGTCTAAAGGGAAAATGTTCCAGAGTGGAGGAGATATGGCAGAAAAGACACATCTCCTGGTTCCTGCCAGCTAATGTTGCTTAGCTGATGGGACCCAGAGCATCCTTACCTGCCTGACCGAATTGGATGGATATAGGCCAGTGGTGGGATTCAGCTAGTTCGCACCAGTTTGGGAGAAGCGGTTGTTAACTTTCTGAGTAATTTGGTGAACTGGTTGTTGGAAGAAACCATTAGGCCAGAGACCGGTTGTTAAATTATTTGAATCCCACCACTGGTATAGGCACCTGGGATAAGCTGGCCCCTTAGATAACCTACATCATAAGAAAATTCTAATAAAAGAAACAAAGACAAACCACAAGCAATAATTCTTACTTTAAGATCAGAGGTTTATTGTTTCTAATAATTTGGAACAAAAGAGAAAAAAGCAAGAGACATAATAACTCACATTAACAAACCATTGCAATGGGGTCCAATGATATAACAGTTCCTAGCAAGGACTGCTGGAGGGACACGGTAACTCAGTGGCTAAGATGCTAAACTTGTCGATCAGAAAGGTCGGCAGTTCAGTGGTTCGAATCCCTAACACCGCGTAATGGAGTGTTGTTACTTGTCCCAGTTTCTGCCAACCTAGCAGTTCAAAAGCATGTAAACAGGCAAGTAGAAAAATAACTGTTTTTCTTTCTTTCTTGAATTTCCTGGAAATTAAAAGAATAATATTACATTTTGAAGTTACAATGATTGACACAAATTTACTTAGCAGAGTTATAATAAATTCTACATTTACAGTACACTTCTTTAATAGTTTTCTCCTCATTTTCATAAACAATATATTGTGCTTACTACTAATTTACTATGAAAAAAATGCATAACGCATAATCAAATGAGAAATAATTGGATCAAGAGGAAAACCAATAATAGAAAAGTAGGATGCTGCTGGTATAACCACCAAAATAACAGAAGCCTAACTAAATGAGTTTCAGTGGAGACTTTGGATTGGTTTAGAATATTTTGTTGGACTTAAAAGTGTTACTGTAACCTGTGTAGTATAGTAGCTGAGAATAGGGCAGTATTCATTTGAGGGCTAATACAGAGCTCACATCAGAAATCTATGTACCTGCTATGGATAAGAGATCTTGTTTTGCACATAATTTTGAGTATAGAGCTATCATGGCAATGTTTCCACCAATGCAGCTGGTCCTCACTTACTGACCATTCAATCAGAGACTATTTGAGGTTATGACTGCACTGAAAAAGGAAACTTACTACTGATCCTCAGAGTTCCAGCCATTACAATAGCCCCACAGTCATGTGATTCAGGCATTTGGCAACCAACTCTCACTTACTGTGGTTGCAATGTCCTGTAATCATGTGATCACCATTTTCAGTCGTGCCTGCCAGCTTCCTATAAGCCAGGTTAACGAGGAAGACCACAGAGAATGCTGTTGTCAGGGTTCAGCAAACACACCCAATGGAATCAAAACTCCAAGGCAGGAATATTCCTCAAAGCATAGGTTTATTAGGCATGTCATACTGGCACATCTGCAGAAAACCTGACTCTGGAGGACCCACTCAAATCAAAACCCCAAAGTTCAAAACCCCCAGGTCACACATCCTTCACATCGTCCAATCAGGTCACATGCACCATCCTGGCTGGTTTTGGTCCACGCCTCTCCAACACCTGCTAGAACATCCTTGGCTCCCATGGGAAAGAATGTTGTTTTGGCTACACATCCCTAGCTATATCTATCTCTCCCCTCCCTTTCCCACAGCTCCAACCGGCCTTGCTGTGGTAGCCCTGAAGATGCTCCCAAAATGGCTTCAGCCCAAAATGACTTCGGGGCTGACAGCTGTAAGTCACTTCACTAAGTCACTCACACCCTCCCCCACCGGGCAGCAGCCATCCTGGTTCTTCTACACTTGTACCATGTACTGCTACTACTTACCTGCCTCCTGCTCTGCTTGTAGCTACCTAAGATCCACTTAATGACCTGCAATCCTCACTTAATCTTGGCAGTTGGGAGCGCCTGTATTGCTGTTGCTAAATGATGCAGTCATGTGATGTTGTGCTTTACTTCTGCATCACTTAGCCACAAAAATTCTGGTTCCACTCTTAACCAAAGATTATCTGTAGCAGATCTTGATATTCTAGGTGTGTATTAGAAGTTAACATTAAGGGCAGATGCAACCAGGCATAGCAAAGGTGACAAAGAAGAAATCAGTTGTTGAAACAAACAACAAATATTAATTCATTAGCTTGTGCAGACAGGTAAGATATCTTCTGAACTTTCCCATATATGGACAGTCACTTGTCTGACATGGTATAGGACAGTGATGGCTAACCTTTTCAGCACTGAGTGCCCAAAGCACAAGCACACATGCATATCCCCAAAATGCAATATGTGCACATCCCCTGTGCATGTACCCCACGCATGTGCCTCATGCCCTCCATGCATGCACGTGTGTCCCCTGTCCCCTGCCCCTGCGCATTCATCCCGTGCAGGCGCCCTGCCCCCACACATGCATGGAAGAGACCCGAAGACCAACTGGCCAGCAGGAGGTGTGTATGCCATATGTGGCACAGCTGAGCTGGGGTGATAGCTTGCGTGCTCACATAGAAGGCTCTGCGTGCCACACTGGCACGCATACCATAGGTTCACCATCACAGGTATAGGATCTCCTGCTTCAACAGAGGGTTGGGTTAGAAGACCTTGAAGGTCCCTTCCAGCTCTAGTCTGATTGATTGATTGACTGTAATTTTTAAGTATTCATTGATTAGAATTACAGGAAGTGACAGGACTATTAGGTAGCTACATTTTATCTGTTAGGTGGTGAATGTAGTGGAAAAATTGATAACAGAGAGCAATGGAACAGCCCCTGCAGATAGCAATGCTTTTCTTGCTGCTAATCCAGATTAGAAAGAGTGGCTGGTGCATAGCGCCAGTCATTACATCATTGTCTGCTGTAGTCATCATTTAGAACCATATCACTTGGTGTCTCTGTTAACTAGGACTCTAGGAAGGATATCAGATGGTTTAGTTTAGTTTAGTTTTATTAGACTTGTATGCCGCCCNNNCTCCCGAAGGACTCAGGGCAGCTCACAAAATAAAATTGATACAAATGCAATAAATAAGTTAAAAATACATTAAACCCAACCAAGTCTAATAATAACAGTTAAAACCGCATTAAAATCAAAACCCCCACTCAATTTCAGTACAGGCTGGCCCACTGAAATAGTCAGGTCTTTAGGTCCCGGCGGAACGAGCGAAGATCAGGGGCCAAATGGAGCTCCAGGGGAAGTTGGTTCCAAAGGGTGGGGGCTCCCACAGAAAAGGCCCTACCCCTAGGCACCACCGGCTGACACTGCCCAGCCAACGGTACCCCAAGGAGTCCCTGGCTGTGGGAGCATACAGGGCGATTGGTACATGATGCCGGCAGAAGACGCTCCCTCAAATAACCCGGACCCGAGCCATGGCAGATTTTATATGTAATGACCAACACCTTGAACCTCACCCGGAGGGAGACTGGCAACCAATGCAGCTTGCACAGGAGGGGTGTAACATGGGAGTATCGGGTCACTCCCACCACAGCCCACGCAGCCGCATTTTGCACCAGCTGCAACCTCCGGATGGTATGCAAGGACAGTCCCATGTAGACAGTATTGCAGTAGTCAAGTCGCAGTAGTCAAGAAGCAACCAGAGCGTGAGTGACTGTACGCAAGGCGTCCCGGTCCAAATAAGGGTGAAGCTGATGGATTAAATGAACCTGGGCAAACGCCCCCCTGGTCACAGCTCTCACCTGCTCCTTCATACTGAGATGTGAATCCAGGACAACACCCAGGTTCCGCGTCCTATCCATGGGGTGCAACACCTCTCTCCCCATGGTCAATGATGGAATATCTTGGACATTCCAAGACACCCGAAACGCACAGCCACTCAGACTTGGCAGGGTTGAGCTGGAGCCTGTTCCTTCCAATCCACACCCATACCACATCCAGACAACGGGACATCATGGAGAGNGCATCACTGATATGGTCTGGGGTGGAGATATAAAGCTGGGTATCATCAGCATACTGATGATACCTCACCCCGAATCCATGGATGACCTCACCCAGTGGCTTCATGTAGATGTTGAACAGGAAGGACAAGAGGACCGACCCTCTGGCACTTCCCACAAGAGAGGCCTCGGGGCTGACATCTGCCCCCCCGTCAACACTACCTGCGAGCGACCTGAGAGGTAGGAGGAGAACCACTGCAAAACGGTGCCCCCTACTCCCAACCCCTGGAGCCGCCGCAGTAAGATACCATGGTCGATGGTATCGAAAGCTACCGAGAGATCTAATAGGACTAG
>AZIM01000773.1:107215-118609 GCA_000516915.1 Ophiophagus hannah
TGAAAGTTGAAAAATTTGACATGCCCTATATTGCAGTATACATCATCTATGACCCTTCAATCAGTAGAAGGAATGGCCTTGAGGAACAGAGGCAAGAGTAACTACAAAGACAATGATCAGATAAAAGAAACCCAAGTCTGCAGCAGAACTGTTATCTGAGAAAGTGTCTCAGACCAAACCCTCCCCCAGTTCTCACAAAGATAAAGGGAGGGAGGGAACAATTCAAACTTGCAAGATTCTGTTACTGCAACCTTATAATAAAAAGAAGTATTAGCCTGCATGACTTTGGCTTTCTAGTAAGAGCTGCCTTTGCAATTGGTGCAAGATGGGGTGGTCTGTGCACAGCACAACCACAGAAGTTACAAGGATCCTGCAACACTTGAAATAAAAATCTATCTTGATTGCCTACTGGACACAAAGCTGCTGAAGTTGGCTTTTAAATGGCACAGGACCTGGTCATGTAATGGATCTGTTCTCCTATGGTCAACATGTCCAGTTATTATTATTTAGCATATGGCAATGGTACAATTAGCCAGGAGACTATAGTGTTAGTACAAAATAATTATTTGGTTGTCAAAGAGTGCTAAGTCCATTTAGTTCGCACGTACAACTATCTAGGGTGCGCCACAGGGGAAGAAAAAGGTCTGTACCAGAAAGATGAGCAGAACCCTGTGGCATCATTCATGGCCTCCTCTCAGGCAGGTCCAGCACCAGCAGGGGTTCAACCGCCTGCACAAAACACCACTATGTTTCACACCAAAGTGGTACCTATTTATCTACTCACATGTAGCATGCTTTCAAACTGCTAGGTGAGCAGAAACTGAGTCAAGTAACAGGAGCTCACCTTGCCATGCAGTGCTAGGATTCGAACTGCCAAAGCAAAGACAGCAAACCAACATCTTTAAGCCCCTAAGCCACCATAACATGTCCAGTTCCTGACATCAACAGGGAAGCCCTTTCTGAAGGTCACTGGAGGCTTTCTAGAAGAGACTGGACTGCCATCTGTCAGAAATGGTGTAGGGTGTTCTGCTCGGGTGGGGGATTAGACTAGGTGTCCTACAAGGTCCTTTGCAACTCTGTTAATCTGAATCTAATCTAAAGATTTCTTCTTTGCCAGGTTACCTTTCCAGATTAGCCTCATCCAATTTCCAAAAGGTCTGATTAGCCCCTACTTGAAAACTAGTAAAAATCCATCTCTCTTCACCTAGTTTTTACTCATTACTTGTACTTGTATTGATTTTAATTTTGCCCTGGCTTTCATTGTATTGTTCTTACCCTTACATTTTAAATCTGGTTTTAAATTGCTGTTGGCCATTTTTCTGGTTATTTGAACAGAAAAACAAGATGTAAAATTATTTCTTTTAAAAAAATAGACATCCCATATTAATTTAACAGCCTGTTTAGTCTGCATTTGTTACCATAGCAGCCAACTAAATGCCAAATAGGCACCACCAAAATAGAGTTGAAAAATACTCTGATGTCCGTATTCTCAATAATTGACAGTAAGAGCCATTTAACATTTGATAATATAATAAACTATATTCATGAATAGCCTCTGTAAATTTATCCAGTCCTCTTTTAAAGCCATCTAGCTTTAAATTGATTTATTGATGGCTATTGCTACATCTATAGTGGAATCATGCTTACATAACAATTTTTCCTGCCATAAATCATATGACTTTCAATAAATATGTTGGTTAGTTTTGATATAATCATTGGCAGCAATTAGTACTTCCTAAATAGCTATCATTCTCCAACCCATAGCAAGCAGCCAGAGTTGTTTCTACCACTAAGCCTCACTGGCCAAATAAGTAGGCTATGCTGATGTACTTGCAGTTGCCTGCCCAACTATTGATTCTCTGATTTCACAATCAATCTTATTCCTGAAGCCTGTTTTCTTGCAAACTGCCACTCCCAGCCTCAAACATAGACTGCCTGAAAGAATTTGCCAATGAGAATTTAAAAGCTAAACTATTATCACCTGGGATGAATACTTTTTAAGAGCAATGATACATAGAAATCTTTGCGATTGTGAAGTCAAAATATAACTAAGTCCAACCAACTCAGCAATATTTTCATCTTGTAATGCAAATAATAGGGGAGCATGGTAGCCTAGCAGTTAAGATGTGGTGCTTGTTGACAGAGAAGTGGGTAGTTTGAGATTCAAGTATCATGTGACATGGTGAGCTCCTTTTCTCCTTTTCTCCTGCTATCATAGCAGTTGGAAAGCATGCAGATGCAAGTAGATAAGCAGGGGTATCAAACTCAAGGCCCATGGGGAGCTTAGATCTGGCCTATGGGGCCACTGTGGAAACAGTGAAGGACTGGCCTGTAGTGCTTCTCCCAGTGAAAACGGAGCTCAGGAAGGCCTCTCCCAGGCTCTGTTTTTGGCCATGATGGCCTTTTGCAGCCCTCTGCCAGCGAAAGCACAGCTCGGGGTGGTCTGAGTTCTGCCTTAGTGCTTGACCACTACAAGTGTCCTGATATGAGTGATGTCAAGCTGGCCACACCTACCTCTGCCACGCACACCCTGGCCCTCTGAGAAACACAACCCTGATGCAGCCCTCAATTAAACTGAATTTGACATCCCTTAGAGGGAAAGAAACAGTGTTCCATGCACTCAGTGTATAATCATGATGGCCACAAGACCTACAGAAGTGTCTTCTGACAATACCATCCTTCTTGGCTATGAAACAGAGATGATCATCACCCCTAGAGTCAGACACAAGTGGGCAGGGGAAACCTTTACCTTTTAAAAAGTGCAATATTTTTTATGTTGTCATAGGCACCATTACCACCACCACTATTTCAAATAGAAGCATTTCAAGGTTATGGATTTCTGTTTTAGGGAAATAACTGTTCTACCCATCAGAGTTTGAACCCCCATCTCCAATTTTAGCATTGCATTAATGAACAATTCTCCACTTTGTTTGAATTAATTTCAGCTTGTTCTCGCTCATCCAATCTATTATTGGGTTTCAGCAAGAATGTACTATTGATTTGGTGCTTGGAATTTAATGGCAAGTAACAATAGAGCTGGGTGGCATCAATATAATGACATTCTAAATCTCTAAATGTCCTAAACAATCAGTATTGCGTGGAAGTTAAATAGTTACATAAAGGGCAAAATGGCTCATTATAAGGTACCATCAGTTAATAGACTATGGTAGTTGAACTGTCCCCCAGTGCACTTTCTGGAAATGGGCCAGCTGCAATAACCAGAATTATTGAAAATAACTGTTCAAGACAAATTGGTCAACAATATTGAAAGCAGATCTATAATTGGTATTTATCTATCTATGTATTTACTTATTGTTTTTAAAGCTTCCTAATTGATCAGTTAATTCAAATTTGCAAAACACATTGCTCAAGCCAGAAAGAGGTCATCCACCAATAAAACCAAAACTACTTTAAACTAAGTATCTTGAAAAGACATCTGAGCCTGTGGTCTAGTGGTGAAGATACCAGACTAAAAAGCAGGAGATCATGAGTTCAAGTCCCATCTTAGCCATGAAAACTGGGTGATTTGGGGCCAGTCACCCTCTCAAGCTCAACCCACCTCACAGGGCTGCTGTTATGGGAAAAGTAGGAAGTGTGTTGGATATTGCTTTTGTGGGAAAAATAGAAGGTGTGTTGGATATTGTTTGCTGTTTTGAGTTATTTAAAAAAATAATAATAAAAGCAGGATACAAATAAATGAAAACAAACTTGTAAAGATATGCCCCTTGAATCTATTTAGCCAGAAATGGAACACTAGAGTTAAGTCTGTTGTTACAGTGATCTCACAATAGGCATTTAATAATTGCCTCTTTAGGCATGTCACCCCAAGGCAGCATCAAAAACCTACTTAATCAAGAAATTATGGATGATTTGAATATGCAGAAAGGACAGGGATTGAATAGAGAAACAATTGCCCTGATTCCACCCACTGTGCCCACATACTCAAGATTTATAAGCTGAAGCCAATTCAAAATAGCAGGGCAGACAGGTCCCAGGTTTATATCTCCGCAACCTGCCCAACACTGGGATGCCAGTTAATTAAGATCTGATTGGTATAATTCACTCAGATTTACATAAATATTCTTAGACTGTGCTATTGACTGTTCCACAATATAGAAAACAAGACCAGACTAGTTTGTCTGGAGACAGAAAAGAAACTACTCTTTGCTGTCTGTACTGCCATTAAATATTTAATCTGATTTCTCCTGAAATTTCCTCCATTTGTATTCAAGCTATCATTTATGAATAAATCAGGAGCTGATTTAACTCTGAAGAAGTTATGAATGGTACAAGATCTAAATTTTCCTACACTTATGTTTTTTTAAAAAAAACCCTCTACCATTTTTGCAATATTTTCCTTGAGGATGAAATATATCCTTATCCCTTTCCTGATTTTTAGATATTGCATAAGAGACCGTAATATTAGACAGAGAAAAAATTAAGTGTAGTGGATCAATCTCAAAAATTATTCATGCTGCATATCTAAACACCATTTGTTTCAGGAGCTCAATGAGCTGCAAGACATGTGAGAAAAACAGTCATTCTATCCTAGAGGTTTTTAAATAAAACAATCATGAAACATGCACTAAAATTAGGAGATCAGCATAAAAAATACTGCTGGCGTCAGTATTTTTGTAAAAAGGTTACAACTAATAAAGTGTTGGTACATTCTCAGTTTAATCACCTGAAACCTCTTCCTGCATTTCTATGTATCTGATTGATTTGAATAAATGTTGCATATTTATAGAACTCAGATCCATTGGACTTCCATGCATCAGCCATATGATGCTGTCATCCAATATTAATTATTTGTGAAAAGTAATTGAAAAGTCATTCAACAGCTCTTTTGCTTTTGCAAGTGCTGGCCACACAACAGCCTGTATCTCCCGACTTCCCCACTTGTTAAACAAGGCATTAAAAAAATCTTGAGAAATTGAGAGATTGTCAATTTTTGTGGGATATCCATGTTCAGCAAAAGAATGCTGAAATCTCATGATAAGTAATAGAATGAAATTTATGAAGTGTTTACATTTGCCATCTTGTGAAAAATGGGAGAAATTTTTAAAGCTGTTATTGTACATGCTTGTACGAATATCCATGGCATAAGGAAGTAGAGTTTGCATTAAACATTGGCAAATATGGTCCATTGAAGATGCATAAACAAAAAAAATACAGTAAAATATCAGAAATATTAACAAATCAGAGTTCTTTTCTGGAATATAATTGAACAGTTAATTTGAGCAAAGTAGACTAAATTAGAGGGACATATATTGCTGTGCATTTGCTTGGAAATTTATAGAAATAATTATTAGTTTTCAAACACAAGCAATCATGTATGTACTTGATGGTAGATATGCAAGAAAGCTTGCAAAAAAAAAGAACAATGCAAACATGTTTTTAAACAAATTATCATTGAACAACTTCAGTGATAATATTGTGAATCATCATATGTAATGAATCATCATCGTCATCATCATCATTGTCTATCCACTGCAGGATGAAGGTCTCTTTTTTTCACATGTTCCCAACCGTATATGGTCCTGAGCTTCCTTTCACCCATTGGACCTGCAATACTTGCTGATATCATCAATCCATCTTGTTTTAGGTCTCTTTTGCAGATATTTTTTATCAAGTGGGATCTATTCTATGATTGCCTTGATCCACCTGCCATCAGTTTTTCTTCCTACGTGACCAGCCCATTTCTATTTCAATTCTTTTATTTTCTTGATGATATTATATACTTTTGTTTGTTCTCTACTTCTTCTGCAGGTATTTCTATCTTGTCTTGTAATGCTGAGTGTATATCTTTCCATGGCTCTTTGTGCCACTCTTAGCTTTTGTACCAATTGTGAGGTTAGTATTCATATTCATATTATGAATACAATCTTCTAAATGTAGGCTGTCCAATGATGGAACTAGAACCATGGATCATTAAGTGAATAGTTGTTTTAATGATGATTCCTCTGAATTGAAGGAGACTGATTAAAAGCAGGATGTTAATATCTTAAGAAATTCTATCTGTATTGTGAGAGACTTAGGTGAAAATAATGTTGTTTAGAAATAACATTACTAAAATGGTGAGAAAAGAAAATGTCTATTTTTATTGCTGACTGAAAATCCCTTATGAAATTTTTGCACAAAACAGAAGAAAATGAGTTTACAATTTTGATGATTAGACAATAGATTATGGAAGGAAGAGAGTTATGTTGTAACCATAGAGTAAGAAATAAATTTAGAATTCTACTTATAATTGCGGTAAAGAAGAAATCTATAAAATGTGCTTGAAGGATCTTGGTATGTTTAAAGAAGAGAAAGCTAAGGGAGATATGATAGCAGTCTTCCAACACATAAAGGGATGTCACCAGAAAGAGGGTGTGGCTCTATTCTCCAGAATACCTGAGGATCAAAAAAAAAAAAAAATCCAGTGGGAGGAAATTTTCAGTGTGAAAGATCTAAACTTGAAATAAAGAGAAATTTCCTAATTGGGAAAGGTGTTTAGCAATGGAACAGCCTGCCTCCTGGATAGCAATAGCAATAGCACTTAGACTTATATACCTCTTCATAGTGCTTTATGAAGCACTATAGCACTCTCTGGCTGGTTTACAGTGTCAGCATATTGCCCCCAGTAATCATTTGGGGTCCTCATTTCACCAACCTCAGAAGAATGGAACGCTGAGTCAACCGCTGGTCAAGATTGAACTCTTGGCAGTGGTGGTTAGCTTGTAATATGGCCCTCTAATCACTGCACCATCAATGCTCTATCATGGAAAGTTTTCAAGAAAAGATAGTAAAGCCATTTGTACAGGATGTTATTATTCTTACATTGGTTAGGGTGATGAACTAGAAGACCTATTTCAACTCTGTAATTCTATTATTTATATTTTGCATACACAATAATTTATTTATGAAAATATTAAATCACCATAATGAAATATTAATTAATATTAAGATTTATGAAACTATGGAATGTTTTTGCTGATGTGTTTTTCCTCTTTTTGATTTAACTGGTCTCTTATTTCTTCCTTCCTTCTTTGTAACTTGATTACATTTTGATGGAGTACTCTGAACCAAATAAAAGGCTGAATGCAGCCAATATGCTACAAATATGTTTTTATTACATTTTTAATTCAGGACAATAGCAAGATCAGATTACAAAGCTGTGATTGTACATGCCTAAGTGCTTGAATATAGGGAGGGCTGCAACAAAAGGAGAATAAGTCAGAAAAGGCTGATCAGTGCTAAAATAAATTCAATCAATATTGCCAATTATATCACTACTGCATAACAATTGTTGCATTTTTCTCTGATTTACATTAATTAATCTGTGACTGGACAAAGGAGGCAATTGGCCCTATTTCAAATTGTTTTCCTGCCAAATATTTTGTTCAGAGAACTCCCTGCTACTGGCAGTGGAAGACCCATAAATGCAAAGCTTATCATGCTTTTGACAAATATAGGATTTCATACTCAGATGATTCTGATTTTAGTTTCATGTTCATTTAAAAATATATTGTACTATCCCTGATTATCATCTGTGGAATTTCGTTATCCTTACTGTCTGGTTCTATATAGCAAGCAAGCCAAATTTCTGCGGGTTCTATTGCATGTAATTTTATAGGATTACCTGTCCCAATCAGAGCTCATGTGCAGTGAGTCAGTTTCCATTACATCCCAGTAAGAAAGAAAAACATAAAAAAATATGGTGAAATAGGTAGTCCTGATTTCCAGGAGGGAGGATGTGCATTTCAGAGGAGCAAAAGACAGTGAAGTTTAGATTGTTTAGATGGGAGAAAGAGAGTCAAGACAGCTCCTCCCTAGGCATTCTCAGAGTATATGTTTAATGGCAAAAGTGGTTTGCTTTAGTTTGGCAAAACTTTTGTCTTGTAGTTGAAGAACAATAAAAAAAACCACAGAAGAACTTCAGTGTGTTGTTGTTGTTGGTTTTTAGAGCCTGTCAAAAACAATCTGAATAATAATGCATCACAGCGTTTTTATATGCAAATTTTAAGAAATATATTAGCAACCAAAAGGAGGGAAAGGAGGAGGAGGAGGACGAGGAGAAGGAGAAGAAAAAAGAGAAGGAGAAGGAGAAGGAGAAGGAGGGGAAGGGGTCTAAGGTTTGTCATGGTATCTTTGAAATTGATAGAATTTCTTTGGTTTATTCCCAGCAAGCAGCATTTACCTTGTACAGGCTTTGAAACTAATGGTGTCTGGGGTATGGTAGTTTTTATACATGTACATGTAGTTGTCTCCTTTATTATAGTGCAATGGAAAATATGAATATTGCTATCCTGCTTGGTAGAAAGAGGTTAGTGAACAATTCCAACCTCACATCAGGATGAAAAAATAATCATCTTTATGTTTGTAAATAAGTCTGTTTGTCTTTCAAAGTAACAACAGTAAGCTTATGAAGAAAAATGTGTTTTTCATTATGATGTCAAGTTCACCACAGTTTGATATAGTCATCCAATTAAGTGATCAACAAAAAGTCATATTCTAAATTGATTCACTAATCATCAGCTATGATGTTGAAACTTATCTTGTCTTCTATGCCCACATCTTTCTAAATTAGCTCAAATTAAGACATTTAATTAATTCTGTGTTGTATGTACACAGAGAGAGAGAGAGAGAGAGTGCAAGAGAGACCAAGAGAGAGGGAGAGAAATTATAAACAAAACAGATAGCTGGATTTTTTCCCCTTCAGAATTGAATAACATTGATATATTTGTGTTTGAGGATTATAAATTGTTATATTCATGAATTAGGTATCCATGATTTAATGCTCATGTTCATAACAAGGACACATGAATGTCTAGACTAATATTATAGAAACAGCAGACAAAGATTCAGAGAGACATATGATAATCAATGAATAGTTTATTTTAAAGTTATTGATGAGATCAGTTAGCACTGATCCATTTATTGTTCTCAAATAGAGTTTCAGTTGTCCTTTTGTTGTCCTTCCTCAAGAAAACCTTCCCGTATTTTAAGTTGCAAATTAAGAGGGAAATCAAACAGAAACCTCTGATGAGCATTAGTCCATTATATGTCTGCTCTCTTGAGGAAGCAGAGAAATTAAAAACTGCTTGATGACTGACACACAACTAATGTTTAAGTTAGCCTCTAGTACTAATATCATTGATGCTTAGCAGAGATTTGGAACCAATTAGTCTGCTGAATAAGATATTTGGTCCATTGGGTAAGAATATGAAGGCCATTTATATACAGAAGTAGATTAGGGTGTCAGAAATGAAGAGTACCACTTATGAATTTGATGATCTGTGTCATTTTGATATTAGATTAATAATAGAGTTGTTATACAAGTTAGCAAAAATAGTGATATAAGATAACATTTCCACATTTTTCACTTGGGGTGTGGACTTTTCCTAACACTGCTTTTTGAGTGTTTTGTTTTGAAGGTTAACATGATAATTGTTTTCTGGTTCACATGCCAGTTTAGAAACTGATAACTTAAAATTAAGATTAATGGATGTTGAAGGAGTTGAAGTCCATTTTGCTCAGATACAGTTCCTTCCACCTACACATGTATAGGCCAGTATTGCTTGTTAAAGTTTGTTGCAGATATGTATTACATAAATATATGAGTCACATTTGTTGATGGTGATTCTATAGGATTTTCCATTTTTATTCTCTGCCAAGGACAAGAATGCTTCCCACCTGGAAAGGAGTGGGAGGTAGGGAATGTGATACCCTTAAATTATAAGACTGGTACTTTTGGATGTAGGAAAATCTTGACTAGACAATGCTCCCAGATAGTATGTTCTGGAGACCGGGGAGCTTCGTTATTGATGGCTTAAAGATCCAATTGATTTTAAGTCTCTTACTCTCCACACAAACTTTTACTGAAGAAGTCAGCAGCATGTAAATTGAATAACCCAACTCCATGAATTTCATGATAAAATAAACTGCATGTTAATCTTTAGTTCTCTCATGCTCTAATTGTTCAGAATGTTTCAATTGCTGGCTTCCAAAGTATTGTCTTCCTTTGCATACTTTTCTGACCGTTTAGAAAGCCCTTTGGAATTCAGAATCTCTGGGTGACAAGCCACTTTGTCGTTAAGGAAGGAACTAAAAGATTTTTCCCACTTGCACCTAATTGCAGCCCAAATATTCCCGGTAACTCTCTCTTTTTTAAAAAATGTGTCCACATGATGTCTGATCCCAGAGCCATAAGTGAGGCAACCTCACAGCCAATGGGTAGCATTCAAATTTGATAAATAAATATAATAAATGTTAAAATTGATGATCATGATGTTGTTGATGATAATAAATTAAATTCATATGCCATCCAACTCCAAGTAAATTTGGGCTGGGAGATTAT
Source organism: Ophiophagus hannah (assembly GCA_000516915.1). Classification (NCBI taxonomy): domain Eukaryota; kingdom Metazoa; phylum Chordata; class Lepidosauria; order Squamata; family Elapidae; genus Ophiophagus; species Ophiophagus hannah. The sequence continues at coordinate 117,558 of AZIM01000773.1, forward strand.
CGTTTTGCTCTGGATACACTCTGATGTGCTAGTATAGCAATCAGATAACACCTAGGGGCTGGGGTCAGCATGACACCTAATAGCCACTTGTTTATTTATTATATTTCTCCACTACTCCTGGTGACTCTGAGCATAGCTGATGAAGGGATATCTTTGCCTCCAACCCCTGGTACTATCTTACAGAATCATGTTTTAAGCAGAACGGGAGAAGAATGGGAAAGTCTGGTTCTTTCAAACTGGTTTTTCCTCTGTACTCTCTAACCAGCAGTAGCAGATTGGAAAGAAAGAAAGAAAGAAAGAAANAGAAAGAAAGAAAGAAAGAAAGAGTGAGCAAGAGCTAGCAATCTGTGTACCATCTCTTGGCATAATTCTTTCCATGCATGCCAGTTATTGTTTAGGGGTTTTGGAGCTGCTCTTTTGGAAGAGCACTAAATTTCCATCCAAAAAAGCTTGACAGCTGATAGTCAGGCTCCTATTGGATCTGGGTTTAGAAGTATTTCAATAGTCCAGCAAATATCCCCACCATCCCCAATAAGGGACATGCATTGGCACCTTTGCTCCTGGTTTTCAGGAGCACTCTTAACCCTGACACCATGTTGCTGATGTTAACTATAGGCACATTTTGTTAATAAACAAATAAACACCCCAAAAAACTCTTGCAGAATAATAAAGTAAAATTTGATAAGTAACTAAAGCCATATATCTAGTTCAAAACTTCCCTTTTCCACAACCATCACTGTAGTTCCATAAGGAAATATATTGGAGAATATTGTTTTTTTTTCCCCATGAGCCAGTGATATTTGAAAGGAGAAAAATGAAACAAAGCAGATAAATCCATCATTCCTTTCCCCCCGACTTCCCCTGCTTATTGGAAATAGCAACAGTTTCTAGTAGCAGCCTTCCTGAGTCAGAAATGGGGCAGTCAGTTTTATGCCAGTGCATTTGTCTGCCAATTAGGGGTGTTACTCAACTGAGGGAAGATCTTGAGAGTCACATCACAAAAATATATTTGCACGTTTATAGTCTATGCCAGGGGTGTCAAACTCAATTTC